>JAPYZD010000826.1:0-69715 GCA_030522725.1 Ichneumoninae sp. B BG-2022a
GACGAAAAATTCTGCAACCTTTGCGAAATTTTATGATCGCGAAATCGCAGAAGACAGCTCTCTATTTGCTCAAGCCATATTGGACTAAGGGATTTCTTTATTTTTAAATAAAAAAAGAAAATCCGACCGTAACTAACTTTAAACATCTACGATTTGATCTCGAAGGAAGAGGCGCGTAATACAATTAATCAATTAAACGAACTTACCTGTAAGTGAAGTTCTATTGTAATTGTATGAAGCGCCTCTTCCGAAAGATCACTCCCACCCATATAATTCCCTTTATTTTCTAACGAGTTAGAAACACCCAAAAGAGCAAGTTACGGCAATACTTTAAAGAGAATGAGGATCGTCAACGACGGTAGCGACATAGACGGCGAGCGAAAAAGTTAAAAATTTTAGCTTTGAAATTGTGGCATATCGGCATAGAGTAGGGGTACTACGATTTGATTTTTCGGAAGAGGCGCTTCATACAATTACAATAGAACTTCACTGACAGGTAAGTTCGTTTAATTGATTAATTATACGCGCAATTAACGAGACGGGTCGGGTGTATGGGCTGCTCTCGCCGTTCGGGCAATAGAGGAGCATGCGAGCGAGGAGCCTTCCTCGGAGCTCCGCGCACGAAGCTCGCGTCGATACCGGTATTCCGGACGAATGTATTTACAAGGAAACTTAGCGAGGCTCCTTCTCGAGAACTACGACGCGGATTCAGGGTATACGATTGGTTTTTTTTTGTTTTTATTTTTTTTGCCTTTTTTTTACCGCATAGTAATACGGTGTATACACCCTGTCGGTACAGCCTTAAACGCAATCGGTGACGTAGCTGCTGATATGGGGAACGAGATATCGTCGAGTGCTGAGCCTGCTCCGCCCGGATCGCATGCAGTCTGGTTTGCTGACTAGCGGCAGCTTGACAATGTACACTCTTTGATCGGGTGAATTTAATCGCTCGACGAGGAATGCCCCAGTGAGACTCGTCGAGTCGGAAATAAAACGTAGTTTATGGTTGGAAAAGAGGTTTTTTTTATCGTCCAAAACCACTTGTAGAAGCGAATGAATTTAATTTTGTTTAATGGATCAGTAAAATAAATGGTATTGACTAAACGGTACTCCATCAATTTTTTGTATTCCGATCTGGAGATTTTCTCGAGGAATCAGTTCGTGGGGATATGCGATATAATTTATTTTTGTTAAGATAAAATTGAACATTTTTTGCCTGAAATCGATAAACTCCTCCTTGAACAGTGATAACAGTTTTTTTTTTTTTTTTTAGAAATTCTTTCCGTCGGTTTCCTAAAAATTTAGCGTCAATATGATCTTATATTTTATCTTATAGACAATTTTATATATTTGGACTTGGGAGTTTTTACGAGAAATCAATTCGTGGGGAATATTCGAGACAATTTTTTTAACGAGAAAAAATGTTTACATTTTTTTCGCTTGAAATCGATGAACCCCTTCTTGAACAGTAAATAGATTTTTTTCTAATTCTTCTCCGTCGATTTCCTAAAAATATACTATCAATGTGATCTTGTGCGGGATGCGTGTAACGGATGAAAAAAAAATCGACTCCACGTGATCGACGACCCATCGCCGTCTCACCTCTCGTTCGGGCATTCAATTAACCCTTGGGGTTTTACGGGTGGCTGTAAATACATCCATGCGATTCGGGAGGCATTCGAAGGCATTGAACCAGCAGTTTCGAAGCCTCCGCGGCAGATACTTTCTGGCTACCTGATAGCGACGATCTCACAATTCCAAGCCAAAAAACAAACCGAACAAAACAAAACGATCCTCGATACGATATAAATATTTTTTTCTTTCTTACATGTAACGTTACATATAATGTAATACGACATAATAGCATATATACGTTCCACGATAGTGGAGTGAGCCGATATCCGAACTAAACGGCATTTTGCCGAGGGTATTACATTTATTTAATATTATTTACGGCTGGCTTTACGACACCAATGATACGTATACGGAGTCTATCCAATATCAAATATAACGTCGTAACCCGGGCCCGGCGCTCCAGGAAGCGCGAGAGAGGCAATAAATGTACGGCAAACGGCGTTCCCGATAGACACCCTTATACGTACCTATCTATACATTACCTACCATTCCGGGGGCTCCTCTCATCCCTCCCTATATACAGATATACACGAACGGGATCGCACTCCTCGTACGAGACTCTCTATACAGTGTAGACCTAACGCCGGAGATCCAAACGGAGCGATATCCATTTCTACGAATTTTCGACGAGACGCTTTTTACCCCATTGAGAAAAAAGGACGAGGAAACTACGCATTTCTACAATCTTATAGAAACCACCCATCTATATCGTATCCACTTTCAGCTTCGCAAACGTGCCCGAAGATAGCGAGTCATTCTTTTTTTCAAGCTCTAAAAAAAAAAAAAATTAAATACATTTTGTTAAATCGATCTCATCGCGTAGGTGCCGAAGTAACGTCGTCATAACGCAACGTCATAGAACCATTTCGAACCTTCCGGGGCAGGGAGGAGTAGAGCGGCTTAAAATGGTTAGTACATTTTCTGGTAACTACGCATTGCTATAATCTTATGGATTCTTATAGAAACAAGTCTTATAGAATCTTATAGAAACTTATCGATCACCCATCTATATCGTGTCCACTTTCAGCTGCGCAAACGTATCCGAAAATTGCGAAACATTTTTTCCCAAACTAAAAAAACTACATTTCGTTGAATCGATCTCGTTGCATAGGTGGCGAAGTAACGTCGTAACAACACAAGATCATAGAACTATTTCGACAATTTCGGGTAAGGGTGGAATAGCGCATCTAAAAATTGTTAGCACATTTTCCCGAAACTGCGCATTTTTACAATCTTATAGAAATCACCCATCTACACCGTATCCACTTTCAGCTGCGCAAACGTATCCGAAAATTGCGAAACATTTTTTTCCAAACTAAAAAAAACTACATTTCGTTGAATCGATCTCGTCGCATAGGTGGCGAAGTAACGTCGTAATAACGCAAGGTCGCAGAACTATTTCGACCCTTCCGATGCGGGGGGAGTGCAGCATCTTAAAATGGTTAGTACATCTTCCCGACACGAAAAGAAAAAAAAAAAAAACAGCAGACACTACCGTCTCGTACGTTCTGTACTATAGAGCTCGGAGGATGTAAATCCAACTACCCGAATCGTATAGAATTCAATTCGAATCGAGTCCGCCGTGTACGACGGGGAGACGACACCGAGGAAAAGCTATACACCGTGCCCATCCCTCCGTGCGCTGCCACGATTCTCCTCCACCCTCCCGGGCGAACAAACTCAAATGGCTAAATAGAAAACTCAAACGACACCGGAGTTTATGGCCACTCAACCGTTTCACTCTCTCCTCTCCTCCTACGCTCCCTCGTTCCCTCCGCAACCGTGTTACCCTATCTTTCGCCTCTCGCTGTGTGATCTCTCCACTCTTCGTCCACTTTCTCGCTTCCGTCCCGTCTATCTTCTCGCTCGGTTTTATCCCGCTTCCTCTCTGATATCCGGTCAACGAAACCCACCAAGTTACAATGCTATAAAGATTGGAACAGCAATGCTCCACAACGCTGGGGCTCCTGAATAGTCTTAACGTGATGTAGATATCATATTCATATTCTTATCGTTTGTAAAAAAAAGTATCGATAAAATGATCAATCAACTTTGGGGACAAATATTTACATTTTAACATTTTTATTTATTTTTGCTTCCTTATACAGGTAGATATGTTTTTTTTTATTTACAAAAGATATTCCGTCGATGGTGAAGCTGGTTTTAGCATTCAAACGAAAATGATAAGCAGTATAAATTAATGTACTTTGTTTGTAAAATAAAACGACCAGATATTAAAATTACAAATCTTTTGTTTTAAATTTATAAAAATGTTCGTGAAAAATACAAATTATGCTGTTACATTGCAACGCACATGTGTTCGAAGTTTTAGAAACAGTGCAAAAAAGCTTCCAATACTGTTCATTAATCTTCAAACTGAATTTTTTTTTACAGTGCATAAATAAATTATAGCCGAGCCATATTGACCCCATATTTTCAGATAGGTTTCACATTCCTCGATCGATGCTTTCCCGTGCCCAAAATGGCTCAAGGTCGACCCACCGAAAATTTCATCGCCGGCGCAAAGCGATAACGGCGTTCGCGTTACGAGATGTATCGCCGAATTTAGTATACAAAGCCCTCGTCCTTCCGCCCTCGCGCAATTCTGCCAACCGCGCGAGCTCATTCCCCTCATTCGGCTCCTCTCCCGTCTCCTCTTCCTTTGAATATTTTATGCATACAATTCGCCGTTGCAGTTATTTCAGGACGTCCCACCGGTGGAGAGTGCAGGCAAAGAACGAGACGAAAAAAGAGATTCTCGAGTCACCTCACGTACCTCCGAGTCTCGACTGTCGGTCACCAACGAGAGTCGTACGTCTCTCCGGAGCCGGCGAGATGCTGCGAGATCTCCCTTGATCTCCGGAATGAAATGAAAAGTACCGTATCGAACGTTCGCTAAATCCTTACCGCGACGATCGTCTCGGCCTCTGACCGATGACGATCCTCAAAGTTCAGAAAACAAACTGATCGATAGGCTCATAAATAATTTTTCGTGTCGTATCTTCCCCGTGAAAAATTTATCCGAAATTCGCTACCCTCCTGAAATCCTGGTTATACGATACAGCGCCTGAATTTTTTTTTATCTCAAATTTATTTATTTTATCTTCAAAGCTCCCCGAATACGAGCGAGAAAAACCGGTGGCCACTAACATTTGCATGAAACTCGTTGCTCCCGATGCGCGGGAAGGTCAAGGCTGCTGCGGGACGAGCGAGTGTGGGTTAAGGAGGGAGTCTCGCTGCGCGCTGACTTCGCATAAGTTCGACAACAATAAGAGAAAATTGCAAGTACTTCTTGATGGTGTAAAAATATGAAAAAAATGTATTCTAAAGTTATTGAGAAGATTAATTTTGCATAATAATAATTGCCAAATGTTATTAACAAATTCATAAAAAAAAAGTTTTGTTGTCGGGTAATTTGTCAACCAATTAATTTTTTCATGAATTTGTTAATAACATTTTGCAATTATTATTATGCAAAATTAATCTTCTCAGTACCTTTAGTATAGATGATTTTGTTCAGATTTTTACACCATCAAGAAGTACTTGCAATGTTGTCATAATGTTGTCGAACTTATGCGAAGTCAGCGAGCAGCAAGACTCCCTCCTTAAAAAGAAGCCTCGAAAATTGTGGGGGGGGGGACTGAAGAACAAGAAACGGTACCCGAGTGCCGAGGCCTCTTTGAGGAGACGGTCGGCGCGCGCCCCGGGGGTAAAAGACTTTTTTCAATTTGTTAATTCAGGGTAATCTCGAGGGTGGCTAATTTAAACCTATCCCACCGTCGTTGGGTCTCTTCTTCTTATTCTCGGGGCTCCTCGCCCCCCTCAACGGCAAACTCTCTTCCTACAGCGAACTCCTCAGCCGGAGCCCGCGACTTTTAATCTGCCTTCTTCTCTTACCTTCGTCTCCTTGGCACCCCACACGCACAGCCACCCCCGCATCCATCCCGTCCTCGTTCCTTTTTTCAACCCCTCCCGTTCCCACAGACTCTTCTCAAACAGCCCGTTCGGCGAGGACACGTACGGATTGCCGGAATCCAATATAAGTACGATCGAATCACGTAGAAGAGAATTTATGTCGAGGCACGCTCCGGAATTTCTAATCACGCCCCACCCATATCCGCTTTCTTCATAAAGCGTGATTTGAAGGGAAAAAAAGCTCAACCAAAGTATAAAGTGGGAGGTACAATAAAAAATTTGTCTGTCAGTCCGTCGGTATTTATGGTCCTTTTTGTTCAGTCACGCTTGGTCGAAGCGGTTGTTATCGGTTTGCGCCTCCTATTCGAACGATACTGTACCGTCATTCGTGGCCGCGAGGATGGCTTCAACCCCGGCCGGTTCTTGGAAAGTTTCCGTGAGGAAACACGGTTTGCCCCGTGGTGCGACGGTTGCTGTGGTAGTCGAGGAACAACGCTAGTGTACACATAGGGTTGCCGCTGCTCCCGGCTTGCCACGGTAGGATGACGGGCGTCGTCGGCCATGTTGTCTTGACATTCTCCCTCGGGGGTTGTCGGGGGTGGATATATTTAGCCTGCCTGCCTCCAGGGAGCCTCGCCGACCACCGCTACCCACGGCATCGCTCTATAGCCAACGCCAAACCCTCCCAAACAACTCCCGACTTATGATGTCGCGTTGTCCGCCGAACAACCCTCGCACCGACTCTCCCCCTCTACACATCCACCCGAAAATACGCCGACTACTTTCTATCCTGCTCTACCACCTCGCGCGATTCACACGAGCCATGTACATGCAAAAAAAAAAACTGACTCCTCATGACACTCTGGGAAATAAGAGGAGCGTGGAAAGAAACGCTCTCGTGCGAGCACAAATTGCGCCAAGTGGTTTTTCCTCTCCTATAATTGGGGCCGCGTTGGAACAAAAATTGAAAATTAATTATCCGTGCAAGTTTTCGTTATTTCCGGAATACAGAAAATTTACGAGAAATTTCGGCAAAATGCCTGGAATTGGCAAAAGGCCTGGTATGGAATTGGTCAATTCGATCGAACCGGCCAAATATCAATCGGACTCGTGGTTCGTACCTATGCGCCGGGCGATCGACGATTCATGGTAATGAAGACGCCGCCTGAGCGCGGAGAGCCGGCGAGTTATACAATACATTAACTGCCGCGTGTACACCCGACAATCTCGCGTCCCGCTTTCCGAGGACGATCTGACGGAGCGAGTTGCGAGTGGAAGAGAGACGCGAATTCTCCGCGGCAAGAATAGCTTCACCCAACAGAGGGGGGTAGCGAGAAGCAAGGAAACCGCACAATTTTCCAAGACCGCGAGAGAGACCGGGAGAGTGAATACCATCGTCGACCATCTCCGAGCCACCCCTCGCAGCGGCATTCACCCTGTCTCGTCTTCGCCATCTCCGAGCCACCGCCACCATTGCCTACCCTTCCACTCGACCGAGAAAGAAGTCATCAATATCTCGTGGCTTTCTCTTCTGGCCATCGTGGAAGTTCCAACGACGACGACGACGCCGACGACCACCACCACAGCCGCGCACCGCGCATCCCTACGCGTTTCGCCGCACACAAGCGCACCCACACAAACGCCCCATATTCTTCAGCCCTCACTCTCTTTCCCTCTTTCCGCGTTCGACAAAACTTTTCCCGTAGGTGGGCGGAGTCATGCCTAATCCCCGGAGTCAAAATGGAAGTCTCAGGAGACTCGGCTCTGCCTCCCCCGCCGATCGACCAAGTGTTGTCCGGAAACGCGTCGGTTAGGCCTTTCGCGAGGGTGAATCGGACGATACTTTTGCCGCCCCCGGAGGGCGGTTGGAGCGGCGGGGTTGCCTCGGAGAGCAAGCAACAGCAGTGGCACATCAGAATCCTCCGAGCTTCGCGTTGCCGCTAAGGTAGGGTAGAGCGGGGCAAAATGGGGCAACGGGGCAAAACGGGGTTTTTGGGCAAAACGTCATTTTCCAATAATTCTTGGATGTCCGAATTCGCCCTATCGGATACATCAGGCTTTTCTGCCCAGTTTTGCCACCTTGGCCGATCCAAAAATTATTGGAAAATTTAGTTTTGCCCAAAAACCCCGTTTTGCCCCGTTGTGCCCCGCTCTCCCCTAATAGGGGAGAGCGGGGCAAAATGGCACAGCGGGGCAAAACGGGATAATGAGACAAAACGCAAGTTTCCAAAAACTTTTGGATGGTGGTAATGGTGGTACGTGGGGCAAAACGGGTTTGAAAATCCGTATGTATCATTGGGACAAAATGGGGCATCCAAAAATCATTGGAGATTTGAGTTTTGTCCTCATTGTCCCGTTTTGCCCCGCTATGCCATTTTGCCCCGCTCTCCCCTATTACCAAACGGAGGACATTTTGCGATTTTTTTCTTCATCTATTTTTTTTTCATCGAAACCAAGAACGAGAGTGGGAGCGAGAGGAAAGTGAGAGTCGGCAAGAACGCCCGGAGGGTCGCTCGGTCCATCGAGGAACTCCTGCCGAGGGTCGCCAATTCCCGGCTTCGACCTGCCGGCCACCCCGTACTGGCACCGTACCGTGCCTTACCCCGTACGTCTTCGCTATCCCACCACGCGCGTTTTCACTCTCACTTTTCTCGCTCCTTCCTCTTCATGCCAGAAAGATGTCGAAGGCGCGAGCGCGCGCAGCCTCACGCACCTACGACGACTGTGGCTTCGTCAATATCCGAACACGCGCCCGTACGGGGATCGAACTCCGGATGGCTTTCGATTTTTTCCCCCTCTCTCACCTCCTTCCCACTTTCTTGCAGACTCGAGCCTCGATAAGCGCCATTTTTTTTTTTTGCGACGCGGGCGCTCTTACACTATCTAACATCTTTGTTAACGCCTCCGGGTACCTAAAAAAAAGCAGCCGGGTAATTTTTTTCTTTTAATTTGTATTGTATTGTATTGTATTTATTGGGTCCTGGGATTTCTCGCCTGAGGACCTAAGCAGTACAGGCTACACATTGCAGTTTACATAAAATAGGATAACATAAGATAGGGATAAGTTATCCATAAACAATACACTCACGCACGCGCAAAAAAAAAGGAAAAAATTTAGAAAACCAAAACCTTCATCACCACTAGCCAATAAATACCTCACTTGACACCAAAGACTACCTCGGGCTGAAGGAGTCCGGTCGATGGCCCATTAACATTATATTATATGTAATTTGTATCGTTCGAAATTGTATTACCATCACAAGTGTAAAAATCAATGTCAATAAATACTTTTACTACTACTAAGATAGGGAAGGCAAGACAAAGCAGTAAATTACATAAAGTAAAGTAGATAGGCGCTTGAGGTGAGAGCGATACAAGGATAGCGTTAAAATTAATTGTCAAACCTCGCATGAGTGGAAATTCAATATTAAGGAAAAGTTTCTTCGCTTATGTTTTTATTAAGTTTGTTTTCTATAGTGAGGTCGTTGTGGAAACTGCTGGGGCGGGGAAAGGTCTTTAGAGTACCGTTTTACCGAAGAACTTTTACGCGAACCGTAGCTTCACGTACGCGTAGCTCTTCTCCGCCGTGGTATAAAAATGTGCCACGTGCGTCCGGGATGCGCGCGATGCTCGCCGCTCCGGCGAGGGGGTGCGTCGGACGAGGGCTTCAATTATTTAAAACGTCGCGCCGCGCGCTCCGGTGGAACGCGAGACCCGCGCGCGTGTACCGAATAACCTTTCAAGATTCACTTTCATTTTCTTTTCCCTCACCACGGGCATGTATACCGACCCGTGGCACTGCCACGGCGATATTGCCGTCGCCGGGGCGGGGAGGGGAAACCCGAGTTTACGCGTCCGAGAATGAAGAAGCGAGTGAAGATGGAAAATAAAATGGGGGTTGTAGGTTGCGTGGATAATTTTTGGGAGCAAAAAAGAAAGCGCGGAAGGGACTGGCTGCAAGAATCTGGCTAGGGCGGGAGCGGAGAGCGATGGGAGAGGGCGTTCGCTCGTCATACATCGAAGCTTGGAACGGTTATTGGCCATACAGTGATAACATGCTCGCATCATAGTGGTCTATAAAAAAAACAATGGAACAAACCGTGGCTTAGTTGGCTATTTTTTTACTGTGAACTTTCTGTTGCTTCCTTGGGTCAAGCTTTCTCTGATAAGAGAATTTGCATAATCCTTAAGACACACGGGTCGAGATGATATCGGCGCGGACGTAAGCTACTGTTAATATGATAAGGGAAATTATAATAATTTTATTGGCGAAATTAGACGGCCACATGGCGATTTCTTTCTGAAGACTGACGACCGGCGCTCCTTGAGTCACGTAAAAAACCACTCTTACACTGTAGAAAAAAAATTCGTATGAAATTAAATTTATTGGTACTGGAAGGTTTTATGGATAAACTGGAATGTTAAATTTCATGCATAATTGTCATGAAAAATTAATGTACAGTATATTTAAAACTTTAGAAATATTGTAGTTTTGAACATTTACTATAATTTTACTATAAACGTACTTTAATTCCATTAATTTATTTTAATCTCACTGGAACAGTGCATTCATTTTTCATGACGATTGTACATTACATTTAATGTACCAATTTTCGTACCAAACTTCCAATCGGGTACATTAAATTAACCATTTTTTAACAGTGTATCTATTCCAAAAATTATGTAAATCGTTCGACATACGTCATGTATCGTTCGAGAATATTCAACGATCCTAGCGCCGATATCAACCGATGATCAGATCTAGATTCGTACATTGTAAAAAAATGTTTGAAAATTAATGAACGGTATTGGAGTTTTTTTACACAAACTTTTTCTAAAATTTCAAACACATATGCGTTGCAACTTTATAGTACATTTTTCATTTTTATTTAAAATTTTTATAAATATCAGGCAAGAGATTGTTTATTTTAATATCTAAGTTTTTCCATTTTACGAAAAGGTACATTAATGTTCAATTAATGTAAATACTGTAAACAAATGTCAAGTTCCGGTACATTAAACTTCCAATTTACTTTTACAGTCTACACGTACGTATATATACATATAATGTAACTTACACTTCGAACCCGAAAGTACATAAGAATGTCGAAATACCAGCTTCAAGATTCAAGGCCACGGCCAGAGCTAGGAACTTCTTCAACATCCCCATTAAACGGCCAACGGCTGTGCCCCTGTCTATTTGAGCTAGGGTAGAGGTTTACGCGGCGGAGAATAAGGGACGAGAGGGTAAGAGGAGAATGAGTGAACTGGGGCGAGCGGGTGGGTTGGTGCTTGTGCTCGCTGGGCTGCAATACAAGGCGTATAATTTCATACAATCTTGGAGAAACTCTCCCTGCACGAGTTGCTACGCCCTTTCCTTGTCCTCCCTTTTGCCCCAAAAGTTCTCGTCTCACTTTCTCCGATTCTCATCCCCTCCCCCATCGTTTCTTCTCCCCGTCTTTCTCAGACTCTCTTGGACTCCGCTTCGTCCTCGCCGTCTCGATCGCTCGAGCGCGCCCGCGCGTTTGCCTTCTTCTCTCTTTCTCCGGTTTCCCTCGGCTGCGAGAGCAAGAGGCGGAGGCTGTGCTCGCTTGTCTGGACTATCGTGCTAGGAAACTGCTCGGCTCTGTTGTTCGCTGCTAAGGGCGCGAAAGAGGAACAAAGAGGGGGGAGAGAGATGTTCGCCGTGGCGAACCAACAGTAGCACACGACGACGACGACGCGCAGGAGAGACCTACGTGGAGGCTGTGCGACCGAAGAGAGATGGCGAATCCCACGGGACTATCGACTGCCGGGTCCCGTGGGGCAAGTCGATACTCCAGGGACATCGTACCTACTACTACTACTACTACTGTACCGCCGGTCCTACTACTGTATACTGTACTACTATCACTGCTGCTACTACTTCCAGCCTCCCACGTTTCTATGCTCTCTCCTACCACCTATAGTCTAGTCATTTTCCTTCTCGTCACCTTTTATCTAGTAAAAAAAAGAAATCCAAACACTCGCAAGCGGGAGGCAATTACATAGCGGATCGGCAGGCTCGACGGGATTTTACTCGTTGCAGCTCGTCCATCTTTCATAGCAATACGCGTGCGCGAATCGAATGATATAATGATCTGATTTATGGTAGGGAAAGTGTTGATTCAAATACAGTTTTTTGGTTTTTTTTTTTTTTTTTTTTTTTTTTTTTTTTTTTTTTTTTTTTGTTATTTTTTTATTTTTTTTAAATTAATTCAGTTACATAGTCGATCGTCAGACTCGACTGGATTTTACTTCCGCTCGTCAATCTTTTATAGAAATACGCATGCGCGAGTCTAATGGCGTAATGATCTAATTTACATTACGGGAAAGTGTTGATTCGCAAATAATTTTTGTTTTTCTATGTAGTATAAATTTTAAACATTGAATAATTTTCGTTGCCTTTTATCTAGTAAAAAAATAAATCCAAACACTCTGTGTAAGTGGGATTACGTACTTGATTGGCAGGCTCGACTGGTTTTTACTTCCGCTCATCCATTTTTCATAGAAACACGCATGCGCGAGTCTAATGACGTAATGGTCCAATTCATATCACGGAAAAGTGTTGATTCAAAAAAAAAATTTCTTTAAAAGTCTTTAAAAAAAAGTCTTTAAAAAACTCAGTGATTTAAAAAATTACATAAAACAATATTCTAGTTTTGAAAAATACAGTTATTTAAAAACTTAAATAAAGCAATTATCGAAGTTTAAAAAATGTAGTTATTTAAAAAATTTAATGAAAACGAATCTGGCGAGAGTTTGCTCCCTGCAATCTGTGAGCGAGATACGGCGAGGAAAATCGTTGGAGATATTGTGTACAGGCGGCAGGAACAAGGGAGTAACGAAGAGAAACTGCGAAGTGGAAGTGGAAGGTGTACAGCGTGACGTGGAGGAGACTCCGCCCGCCGTCTGACTTTACGCGCTCGTACTACTTAGTTGAATTTATGCGAGCGAACCGCTCACCGCTTATTAATCTACTCTCGGAGAACTTTCCCTCGATCTCCCGAGCGATACGGCGACGGTATCGGCTTTTGGAAATCCCTCGTCCCTGACACTCGATCTTCGACGATTTTATAGTCTAATCGACTTGTCACGGTTTAATTTTCGAACTCTGTTTCGTACAATCTCAGCGTGTCGGATCTGTACCGTAATTTATTTAGAATCATCACGACCCACATACTACGCAATAACGTCGTAACTTTGTAAAATCAAAGTGATAAAAAAAAGTTTCTTCAATTAACAAACGTTTCTTTTTTCACAAAAACCACAACTTTCTTTCCTTATTCATTTTACAATTAAAAAAAACTAAAAACATTTAAAAATAATAAAAATAAAGAAATTCTAGATATTTGCGAAGGGAATATCTCTTGAATCTACAGACCCTTTATCGTCCCTTACAAATCCTATACCTCAACATCACACTATATTCAAATTCCGAATACCGGTCTCAAAGCCACTCCGCCGCGAGTGAATAAAAGCAAAAAAAGAAAAAAAAATGTACGAAGAAGAAACGTGACAAGACTATCTTGCAAGACGCTCGCAGCAGCCGGCTTTAGACGTTAGTTAGGCATGCGGTGCGAGACGAGTAGGTAGAGTAGGCAAGCGTAGCAGCGTTGGGTACGTATATAGCTGTGCGGTCGGGTTGTCAGCACCGGTAAGTTATTTAGCGGTTGAGGCAGCACCAGTTGGCAGCGATGTCTAATTGTAACGACACCTTTGGGACCGGATAACAGCATCGCACCCCCTCCGGTTGCGCCATCCTCATCCTCCCCGTCCTCCCTCGGCTCTCCGCCTCGTTCCGTCCTCCTGGTCGCCGAAGCGCTCAGGTAGTGCGCCCTCCCGGCGTACCACCGAGCAGAGCGAGAGCAACTGTTACTCGAACTCTCCCTCTCACCCTGTCCCTGCAGCCCATTCCGCGGCCCTTCAGACGCCGTAAACCGAAAATACGACGACACTTCGTAGAAACGGCTCTTACATCGCGCGTCTCTACTTCACTCGTTTCTTCTCAGAAAT
Source organism: Ichneumoninae sp. B BG-2022a (assembly GCA_030522725.1). Lineage (NCBI taxonomy): Eukaryota > Metazoa > Arthropoda > Insecta > Hymenoptera > Ichneumonidae > Ichneumoninae sp. B BG-2022a. The sequence goes on from JAPYZD010000826.1 coordinate 13,585, forward strand.
GTAAAGCGCCCGAAGTATACCCGATATAAACTCACCCGGTGACTTACGACCGAACGTTACCCCATTGCCGAAATGCCCACCGTGTCCGAAATGCGGAGTCGATAGTTCTCCATTGAATCAAACAAGAGAGTGTCTCCACTTTCGGCGCAAGACGGAACTCAAGATGTCGCGATAAAATCGTGTCGGGCCATTGTCGCACGGTAATCGTCTCCGCAAAGTGCCGTCCCTCGCTTGTCCTCCGTCTCAAGCCGGGCTACGCTTTTCCGGCGCTGATTCGACTTCAACCCTTATCCTCGCTCGCACTCCTGGCCGCCCTCCCGCTCGTCCGCCCGAGCCAGCGAACAAACCATCTCCGCATGCTTGCTTTATTGCCGGGGGTTTCTGATATCGCGACGATGCTCCTCGGTGGCCGTGGCGCTTGCTCGCCGGTAGCGACAGCAACATCGGTAGAAAGCGCGCGGCGACGGCATTATCATCCGGTGAGGGTTGAGCGCGCGAGAGAGGGCGAATGCCCTCCCCATGAAGATCACCATGGCAACCCCCGAGAATCCACGGCCCGCCACGGCATCCTGTCCCGTGCCTCTCTGTACCGACTACGACTAGCATGGCGACTGTTCTCAGTTACTCTGAGCTACTGATAACTTTTGTCCAAACTGCGTACAACACTTCTGCGAGGGCGATCACACGTGCCCCGGCCGGCGAACACATCGATCGGAGGTTTCTTTGCCTCTTGACCGGGCAGGCAAATTCTTGGGGTTCGCAGCGGTCTTGGGAGAAAAATGCACCATTGATGCTTCATTTTTTTGAAGGATATGTCAATTTCGTACACACGGTGTGAAAACATTTTGTTTGAAAATTAATGAACGGTATTGTGAGCTTTTTTAGATAAACGGTTTCTGAAATTTCAGACATGTGCATTGCAATTTAACAGTAACAATTTTTTTTTTGTAAATTTCAGGCGAAAGATTTGTAACTTTAATATCTGGTATTTTTATTTTTCAACAACAAGTACATTTATTTCCCGTGTCATTAACAATTTTAGATTGTACCTTAGTTTTAAAAACTAGAGTCGGATTGTGCGAGAATTAAGTACAAAATTGTGGACGTTTATGGAAAATACGTTCTTGGAAAAAGTACAAACCTCTTTTTACTGTGTACTGTGGCCTCTGTTATGGAAGCAACGGAAATACCTGGTCGTTTTTCACGTGAGAACGTTTTTTAATTCTTTTTTTTATAGACTAGCAGCTTGAATGCTCTTCGGTCGCGCACGAATAATTTAATGGCTGTTAATGGTTGAAAATAATTTTTTTTTTTAATTCCAAGGCGAGTTGCGGTATGAAATAGTGAAGTAGGATCAAAATAAGTGTCAGATTAGTGATGAGCGGACAAATGTCAGTAATGGTCCTGGAACGAAAAATGTTTCTAGACAATATTTTAGACTACATAGTTTCATATATTTTGACGGGCTGAATTTGAATCCAACGGTACTTTTGTCGTAAACTCATGCGGGACTTTTTTAAATCCCGACACGATTGAAGTTCATGTTGGATAGCATCCGCCTTCAACCTCGTGCGGCAACTAATCAGCAGACGAATAAATTAACAAAATTAACTTCCGATATTGTCGAGCTTTTTTTTCTTAACGATTTTTTCCATTTTTTTCTAATTATTTTTACAGTCTCCTATATCATACCTTTGCACTTCCCCATTTGTCTTCTTTCAACTTCGGTCTCCGGCCGTCACCGCAAATTTTTCATTCGGATAAAAGAATTAATAATACATGGCAGAGGTGGAGTAGGGCCATTTGTCCGTTGCGTTCTCCTCTTCGCGGTTGCCGTCGTATCGAGCTCGCTCAGTTCTTCCTCCCCTCTGGCGACCCCTTTCTCTGCCTCGCACTCCACCCACCGCAGGCCGCCGCGATGCCGCGAAAGAATGAGTTTCGAAACAAACGCTCGACCCTCCGGCGAAATTAAGAAATATTTTTTAATAAGGACCCGCGGATAGCGATCCTGCCAAAGGGTCGCCCTAAGTTATTCGTTCGAGCGATTTCGTCGTTTGTGAAAAAAAATATTAAAAAATTGAAAAAAAGGACGTATTCTTCACACCCAGAAAAAAATGTATTTGACGGCCACCGTTTATTAAGATTAAAAGATTTAAATAAAATATTTATTTTAATTAAGTAAATAGTTACTTAAATAAAATAAATATTTATTTAAATCAAATAAATATTTTACTTAATATTAATAAACGGTGGCCTTCAAATAAATTTTTTTTCTCCGTGCACCCTTCTTGTACTCGACTCGCAGACTAACGGAAAAGCCAATTGGCCCGTTCGAACTTTTACAAAGCGATGCGGGACGTGGAGCGCCGGAAAACTTTCTCAAAGAAAGTCCGTGATACATGCGAGAGATGGTAACATTGCCGAAAGTACGCGACGAAGGGTGCATCGATAGGGGGATTTTGAGCAGTGAAACGGAAACACGTGTGCGCCGTACGTATGCATCAAGCGCGGAAGGAAAAGTCGAAGGAGTTCCCGTTGGCCGCGTGGCGTACTCCTGGATTTTACCGAGTTTCCGAACTACCTACCCTATATGCGCGCACACGAATTCGCTCGTGCTCGTGTTATCTGACTATAGCACACGCGCCCTCTGTGCAGACCCGCACGCCCGTCTCAAAGCGTGCGGCACCGCGTGGAGGGTTCGCGATGCGAGCCTCGGGAACGCGCGAACGGTGTACGAGTTCTCTCTTAAGCCAGTTAGCGACTCCCCGGAGTTCACCTCAAAGGAGAGTGAGCGCGGGTAATATTAAAATCACATTTTAGCCTGCGCTCGACAAACTCGCGGGACGCCCCGCGTTGCGGCGTCGAAGGCAGAGAAGACAACGAAGTTAGACGGGATTAAGTGAGCTTCGCGTCAACGAACTTCTAACTTATTGGATGGAATCCAACGAGCCGACAAGGCGGAGGCATACAGCAGCTTTGCACAATAAAAGATTGGCTGGCACGACCCACAACGCAGAGTCATTTCTTCGGGCGAACGAGCGAGTGAACGTAAAAAATCATATTTTTCTGTGCGCTTACGAGCTAATTGAGCGAAGTGAGAAGGGAAATTGATTTGCCGCACTTAATTGCGTCGAGACACCGTTGTATTATCGCGGCTCGTGGCGTCCATAATGTTTTTAAAATGCTCAAGAATGAACATTTTCACCTACCGGGTGAACTTGACTGTTCATTATTTTCTGTTTATTTGTCTGTATAGGCCTGCTTACCATATTTTGCAACGATGCTCTTAGGGAACTCCAGTTCCAGAGCCCGCAATAAATAAGACTTTCTAGTCGTGTAGAAAAATCGGATCTTCCTTTAGACCGGTCATGTGCATTATTTACTATGAATTGCAATCTACTTATTTATTAAGTCTATGGCAGCTTCCGTTTATGTAGAGTAGGTCTATAGTGTAAGTACACTGAGAGAAGGATATAGTAAAAACTACCGGCCATCTAAGGAAAATTACCATAGCTCATAGTAGTACGCAACTAGGGTGCCACCTACGGCAAAAAGTCCCAGATTTTTCAAGAATTTTTAACATAATATCTACGACAAATTCTTATAAATCCTTAAGGTAGATTTTGCGAACAGTGTTCACGTCTGAAAGGGAATTGCAAATACTTCTGGATGGTATACAAATCTGAAAAAAATCAAGCACATTAAATAATTTTAAAATGTTATTAACAAATTGATGAAAAATAAAAGTGTTCAATAAATCTTCCGGAATACTTTTCTGAATACGAATGAATTTGTCCAGTTTTTAAATTCTCTTTTTTTTATATGGGGTAAAAGTGAATTGAAAAATCTGAAAAAATTAATACGTATTCAGAAAAATGATCGAACAATTGTTATAAAAAAATACGTTATGTTTCTGGGAGATTTGTCAAACAATTTTATTTTCCATTAATTTGTTAATAACAGTTTGGAATTATTATTATGTAAAATTAATCTTTTCCGCATCTCTAATACGCTTCATTTTTTTCAAATTTTTATACCATCGACAAGTGTTTGTAATTCCCTCTCATTTCTCTGAAACTTATGTGAAGTGAACACTATTCGCAAGAACTACCTTTAAGTACTTACTGTCATAGGTGCCGTCCCAGTTCCCTTATGAGCCATGGTAATATCTCTCAAGCGATATAGTCATATTTACCAGATCCTTCTCTCAGTGTAAATCAGTCTACATAGACTGCAGCCAAGTGAACAATTATCAAACTTAACAGACAGTTTTCGAAATTTATATCGCGCATCGACAAGCGTCTCGCTGTGTGAAATGTCTACATACACACGTAATAAATCCACCGCCACCGTATCATAGCCCAGATTTTCTTATTTACACGAGCTCGTCAATTCACCCTATTTCCTAATCCATCGTTTCCGGAACACATCGACCTTGTTTAGATTTTTTATCTCTCACCCTCGCGTGACGACGTTTGTATAAAAGTGTCCCGCGACAAACATTGCCCCACAAATTATTATCTCGTAAAGCATTTAAAACTGTTTCGTTTGCCGGCTAACCGTAGGATGTTTTTGCGTCTGTCTTAATTACGAGGACGCATTAGTCCCAGCCAAAAATTTGTACGTCCGCCCCCGGAGAGCGCATCTGTCCGTCCGAGATGATACGTTCTGCCGGGTTCTCGTCTGTTGCGTATACGCGGTGGTTTTTGTGCTCGGCTGACGGTGGAGAGCGAGCTGGAGGACGGAGGACGGCGAAGGAAAGCGAGAGGGGCTTTCCTAACAGCCCCTAAGGCCCCTCCGGGGTTTCCGTATCTAAATGCAGACATTAATAAATCGTTCACGCTCACAGCGTACGCTTCTCCTCCCGGCGCCCGAAACCCGAGAGCACACGTACCCACACACGTGTTCCAGCACCGTCGGCGTGTGTAACATGCATGTATATTAAATACCGCCCTGGTACATTCGTGCATCGAACATCGCGCGGCACGCTGAACAACTCTCGCACACGTCTCGACGTTTGTAAGTTAATTTACACGGCGGGCGGTGCGGGTGGCGCGGCTGGTACCGGTGTGGAACCGGTACCGGCCGCGCCACCGTACAGCGCTGGTTACCGATGCGTTTATGGAAATGGACCGAGTGTCCGAGGGTGCATGCATGCAAGCCGTCCGGTGGCCGGCCGGATTATACTCTCGTTTCGCCCGGGGAGAGACGGCGGGTGTGCGTGGCCCAAGGCGTCGAGATAATTCGACCGTGGCAATTTCGCAATTTTACCCCGTTTCTCCGCGCGAGTCTGCCGCGCAATGCATGCTCGCCACGTCACGTCTCGGATATATCCGGTGGAAACGCGAAATTTAATCCTTCGCGTGTGCCACGGGAGAGGGACTGCGAGATAGAGCACGAGGGAAACGGAGTTACTTCGCCCTCATGGTCGGAGTGGAGCAGACACACATCGTCCCCCTCCCCTCCCCCTCCCGCCACCCCTAAGGTTTTATCGCCGTGCTATTAATGTTAGCGGTGCTAAGGCTTCACGAGCCTCGGCGATCCAAACTCCCCGGCAATCGAGTATCGCGGGATATCTTCTGCGGGGTTCGATGATCTTTCGGAGTGGAAGTGGCTCGATGGCGACGCGAGGCTCGCGTGGCGACGCAGGCAAATGATTTGTAATGTTAGTATGTGCTAATTTTATTTTAAGAAAAAGTATATTGATGGTCAATTGCTGTAAGTAATGTAAACAAACTTCAAGTTTCGGTGTATTAAACTTACAATTTATTTTGACAGTGTAAAAGTGGAGAATATGGACCATCCTGATAAACACGCAAATTGATTATTAATGGACTGGGGCATATTCACCTTTTTTACCTTACGAATACACCTTTTATTTTCATTATAGTAGGAAAATGTTCTCGTTGCTTCAACGAAACACACGTTAGCCGATAATTTCTTGAAGCGGGCGGCAAGGTAGTTCTGCTGGCCTTCCTGTGTATCGAGTAGGGGGAGTGGGGCAAAACGGTACCGATAATCAGGATGCAACGATGGTGCAAACTGGGGCGTCCTAAAATGATTGGAAAATTGCTTTTTTCAAAACGTCTATACAAACGCAATTTTCCAATCATTGTAGGACTTCCCATTGTGCCTCATCAATGCATCCCAATTGTCGATCCCGTTTTGCCCCACTATCCCATTTTCCCCGCTCTCCTCCACGTGAATCAGTTACAGTACAAACAAGATTCCTGGCTATCGAGAATTGGAACTCCTGGAAGCTCGCATCCACAGCTTGTGCACGATATACCTCGGGTACGGGATATTGCAGCAAATCGTCCTGTTCACGACGTCGTACGTGCGGGCCAAATCTCGTTAGCCCGGTTGGTCTCGACTCACAGTCGGTGCTCCGGCCGCGTCTTCGGGCTAATGTGATAGACTGCCATTAAGGGTATCTTAGGGTGTATCGAGGAAGCGGGCAAGCGTGGGCAAGGACGGTGAGATATCCTTCCGAGGACCCATCCCAGTCGCCGCTCGCTCCATATAGCTTCATCCCGAGGCTGCAAGCCACTGGCTTTGCACATCGTGAGCGCCTGCACTCCGGGCCACGGAGCACCGGCGACCACGGATCGTTCGAGGCATGCTCTCGTAAGACGTATTACTCGGCTATGAATTATGTAGCGTCTTAGTAGTGGCTTCGCGCGCGAGCATACACGGAAGAGCCGGCGAGAAGGAGAGAGATCGAGGCAGCGAACCCTGTGAATAGCCCACCCACCAGCACCATCAGAGTCTGGCTCGTCTCGCGTCTTAGGGACTTAGGCAAATCCTTGGCCTAGCCCACTTCTCTTCTCTTTGGCTCTCTGTGCACACTCCACTTTCTCCACCGTCTCTGTCTCTCTCTCTTTCTTTCTCGATTTCACTCTGTTCTCTCACGGCTATATCTCGCGGATTCGATTATTGTACCGGGTGAACTGCCAAAGTCTCTCGGTAATATGGCTCTGGAGTTCAAACACGGGTCAGCGTGAAATCGAAACTAATTAATAGTAACTAAACGACTACAGACGGATTCAGAGTCTTCAAAGGCACAACTTTTGTTAATTAATTTTTCGCTTGTGCTGATACTAATTGGCAAATCGGAGTAAGAAAATCAAACTACCTCGTGCTGAGTAAGAAATTAAAAAAGAATCGAAACTGATTAATGATATCTAAATTTCTACAGACGAACTGGAACTCTTCGGAAGCACAATTTTTTTATTGATGTTTTTACCTGTGCCAATGTTAAATGGCACATCGGATAAGATAATTAGTCGATCTCGTCCCGAGTAAGAAATAAAAAAAATCGAAATTATTGAATGAATTCTTTTTTTATTAATGTTTTTTTTACCTGTGTCAATGTCAATTGGCACATCGGATTAAGAAAATTAGTTGACTTCGTGCCGGGTAAGGATGTAAATTATTATTATTTATTTAATTTTATTTTTATGCTAAAAATCAAGATTGCTATCGAAGGGTTTAAGGAAATAACGGAACGAGACGAAGTTTCGAGATTTCCGAGAAATTTTTGAGATGCGCAAGATAGCGTGCGTGTATAGGTACCGAGACGTACGAAGCGGGTACGAGCCGGGGCACACAGCATCGGGCGAAGAGGACGGAGAGAATTCGAGCTGAGTGAAGAAATCGCCCGAGCTGATTGTATCTCCCTTACGAATACCATGCAGCAGTCTCGAGTAAACGAGGTTTTCCTTAAAAGTGTCGGAGACACTGGAACCCGTTCCCGCGCTATAGTCGAGCGCAAATTTATTCCATCTCTGTACCCCCCCCTCCTCCCTGCGCCCTATCTTGTCCCAAGCTTAAAACTCTCTCGTTCCCTCTTTCTCGGAGTCTCTCCATCTGCCCCTGTCCCACGACCCGAATGATATTTACGCCGGGTGCCGCGCGCTGAGAGGAGGTCAAACAACGATCCCGAGAGGAAAATGTGTTCTACCTACTCGGTCGCGGGATGAGAAGACCGCGAGAAGAGAATCACTGGCCCCCTTATTTTTTTTTGCCTTGGATCCATATCGCCCTGTGTACGGAAAAACCTTCGACACTGCGCAACCACCATATCGTCTCGATATTATGTACCAAAACTTTGCCGGAATAATCGTTTCACGGTAACACTGATTCGAAAATTGAAAATCAAATTTTCAAGGTTCATTTCCATGATTTATCCTTGGTTTTAGACAGCAAAGGTTTTGCGTAATTCCATGGAGAAGCGCACACATGGCTGTCCGAATCAACCGGAAATCGCCACTTTTTCTGGAAATGGGAACTTTTGGGTCTTGGACCAAAAACTCGTCACAAGGCAAGGGAAGATTAAAATTTTTTTGGGACCAAAATATCGATTTTCAATCGACTTGTTTATTTGATTTTTTTAAATGTATGTGTTTTTTACTGTTTAGCACTAATCTTCCCTCATTCTTCGCCCACTGTAAAAATTGTAAATTTAATGAGCCAGACTGAAAGTTTTTTTTTGGAAAACTGGTATGTTCAATGTAATGTCCAATTGTGAGGAAAAAATTAATATACTCTTTCAATGAAATTAAAGTAACTTATTACAAAAATAACATGTTTCTAATTTTGTTTAATACATTGAACATTCATTTTTAATCCCAATTGTACAAAAACTGTCGATTCTGTACATTAAATTTCATAAACATTTTTATTTACTGTCCCTAGTTCAATATCTGATACACTCAGAGAATATTCCGCAAAAAGTTACAATATCGCCCGAGAAAAACAACAATTTTCCTATAGAGCTACCCGCCCCACCATCTTCGATTTCCGTTCTCCAGTTGGGAAAACAACCGAACAAGAAAACCCGCGACTTTGCGAAATCGTCTACAAAGATCTCTCCTCTCCGAGATAACATCATCGCGACGTCGTGTATCGTCGCAGGACCGTTGCCAAGAAAATTGATTCCTCGAATTACCCCCCCCCCCCCGTCTCCGACGTACCATCCTCGATCCTTCTCAACCGTTTCCTATCCGTGATACTTCCTGCTTCGCGAGAGATACGCGGAAGGCCACGAAGACGGCAACGGCGAAGACGACGAGCGCGAGGATAGACCGGAACGTAGTCTGAGGACCGAGGGAAGCTGCGCGGCGGGGGAGAGGTCGTACCCGAGACGGGCTAGTGCAAGGGGGCGTAATGGAGGCTAGTTAAACATTAAGCATCCCCTGATACCTCGCTAACTCCTTACTAACCCCAGTTAAGGTGTATGCAAGGCATACAGCTGTGGGTATATGAACGCCGCTATAGGTGGTTTCGGCTTGCCACCGCTACGACTACGTCGTGCCTGGGCACAGCGGCGATGATGGGGGTTCGAGGCTCTTGCTCGCCTGTGCCTTACCGACCTCCGTACACATTCTTATTAATTGACGTCTTGGTCCATCTGCATTATGCATTTCGGCCTCTTGGCTTATTCCCGTGTGTGTTTCGTACTCCAATATGACCAGGCCTACAAACGGCCCCACTAGTAGGTTACACGTACCTTCGGCATTCGCTTCGCCTATCGAATTTAACAATATATAACCCCGCCTAACTGGAAGCCCTCCCCATCCGCGAACGATATTTTCCTCTCCCGTTTAAAAATGACTAGTTACACGATAAATTATTATTACTACGGGCCCGCTCGAGCGCGCGAAGCCCGCTCGGTAGATTAATAGGTGATTAGCACACTCCATCAGACACGCCCGTGGAAAACCCTCTCGCTAAATGCTGAGTGCGCTAGTTATCGGGAGAATTCGCTGGAATCACGATCCTCCCCCTTTGCGCCCTTAAGTATATAGGTGTATATATGTATATATATATATTACACCTATGTATACATGTATATAAATATATCGCGCAGATAGACGTGGGCATATAGATAGGGTTTTTTCCCGGGCTCTATTTGGCTTTGACGTGAAAAAGTGAGTTCCGAAAAAAGAGCTGGAGGACGAGAAGAAAGAGTGACGAGGGGAAGGAGATGGAAGAAATATCGATCTATACGTGGCGGCACTACGATGGCATTCGGGACTCCCTTTTTTTACTTTTTTTTTTTTTACTTTCCTCCTTCTGTCCTGCTATGCTATATCCCTGTGCTACGCTGAGGCGTAAAAACAAAGGAGAACGTATATGTAGTGTGGAAGGAAAGCGCGCGAGAGAGCGGCCTCAGAAATCCCTCGGCCGAATTCGCTCCTTTCGAGATATATCCCGCGCGAACCCTCGGGGTTTATTCCTACGGTACATATACCGTTCGTATCTATATGACGAGCGCCGGGGTAGAAGATCCTTCGGTTCGCCCCAGCCCCCCCCCCCCCCCCACGCCTCTCCTCAGCTGTACGGCTGAAAACATGATTAAAGATTCTTCACCGCCTCGGAGAAAATGGATTTCTGATACGTAGCCACAGCGTTACGCCACCCTATTTGGAACTATTACGCGTAAGTCCTCGCCTAAGCCTTGGTATATCCCTCCCAAGAAACGAAAATCCAACAGTCAACTTATGTTTTTTTTTTTTTCGATTCCGACGTCATATTTTTGAGATGTATTTTTTTTGGCGCTAAGTTGCGCTCGTTACCGGTTATTGCATTTTTATTTCCGTATGCACAAACGATTTTTTCTTTTACCGCAGGAAACACCATCAACGCCGAATTTTTATGTGTCGATTTTTTTATTTTATTTTTTGAAACGCGAGGCATTTTATTTATCGTACGGAAAATCGTCACCGCTGAATTTCTATTGGTTGAATTTCTTGTTGTTGTTGATTTTTTTTTTATGACGCGTAAGACCTAAGCCTTGATAACCTTGATAGATTTCTCCCAAGAAACGAAAATCCAACAGTCGACTTATCTTTTTTCCCATGCCGAAGATATATTTTTTTGGGCGCAAAGTTGCGCTCGTTACCGACGTTTGCATTTTTATATCCGGATGCGCAAACGATTTTTTTTCCTCAGGGAACACCATCACCGCCGAATTTCTATTCGTTGATTTTTTTTTTTTCAACGGCAAAGATATATTTTTTTTTTACGGTCGAAGCGATCGTTACCGACGGATTTGCTTTTCTCGGGCCGAAGAATTTTTTTTTCCGCACGGAAAATCATCACCGCCGAATTCGTATTCGGTGCATCTTTTTTTTTTGCGGAATGTTGAGTGCACTCGCCTCGACGATCGTTGCTCGACGCAGCGAGGTTCTCCGCTAACGAATGGACACAGAATAAAATATACAGAAGCGGAGTTCTGAGCCCGATTGCGAAATCATTCCCCGCCCGGTTCAGCTGTTCTCCCCCGAAAGACCCGGTGGCGTGTACACGCAGCGCTTCGGCTCTTTGTTCGTCGGGTGCGCCGATACAACTGCGAATCGCAATAAAACGGGCCAAGTGTGAGAGAGCGAGAGCACGAGCGATTGGCGTAGCTGTGAATCGGTCGAAGGGCCGGACTCGGTCGGTACTGCGGGAGGGCCGAGGGAAAAAAAGCCCACGGTTGGCTGTTTTCAGTTTTTACAATGAGCAACTTCGGGGCTAGCCGAAAAATAGAGGCGAAATAAATATTTGAAAAAAAAAAAAAAAAAATGGGAAAAGGTAAGCGCAACGGGAAAGAGCGAACGAGTGAGAGAAAAAGGGAGGAAAAAAAATAAACGCGGGTGCCTCGATGCCGCGATGTGAAACGGCGAGAGGAAGGGAGTTAAATATCGACGAGAGGCTCGGACAAACACGCGAGTCGAACCAATTCAATCAAACCTTGCAATAAATCATCGTCCCTCGCACGCCCGTTTTGTTTGTATCAGGGTGTACCAATTAGCGGTACTCGCCGGGGTGTGGAGACTCCTCGCTTCGTTCGCTGCTTTTTTTCGGTTGTTTTTATTTCGTTTGCGTTTCACCCTTCGATATATACGTTTGTATGTGAGTGTGTGGGACCGAACCTCGAGGGTTGTTGAATTTTTCACTGCGGTTAAGCCGACGATGCGAATAATTATCAATCGCGATGCCAATATCGATGGACTCTCGCGCTGGGGTACTTCCACATACCGTATATCAGTTTCAACCCTCCCGCTCTCCGCGGCTAGATGAAGGTTTTTGTTAATACTTAATACTTGGCAAATAAAATCTTTTTCTTTTTAATAACAAAAAATACCCATCAATATCAACGATTGGGGTCAAAATATTTACAATATTTTAAAGTTGCCTAAGTCCCCGAAGTATCCATTTATTTCAACACATAAAAATCGTACGATTACGAATTTATCACTTATTTAGCTTCTTCCTCAATATTTGAAACGGAAACGGGAGTTTGTTGTGAGAATTTTTTTTCAAACATTCAATAAAATTTAAACGGGTGCATCGATTTATGCCAAATTTAATAGGGAACATGGGTCCATAATAATTGATTTATATCCAATTTTTTTAGACATATATCTCAAAAGTTGTATAAGAGCTAAAGTGCAAATGATATTTTTCGAAAAATTGTAAATGTGACAAAAACCGAGATTCAATAGCGAAAGTTGTTTGATGTTACTCTACTTCTGTAGAAATTTTCACCCCAATAACTCAAAATTTCAAAAATGCAGGCCTCACACACACACACGCATATCCAACCAGACATTTTTCCTAAATGTGATTTTTCGACGTTTTGGAACAATCTGAACACATCTTCATTACAATTTCGAAAACAAATTCTTCCACCAAAAAAATCTTCCCCCGCGAGGAAGCAAAACTAATATCAACAGTAAAAAATCAAACTACTAAACCGAGCCTCGGTACGTGCCCGACGATTCCGTCCCTATTTTTTCGCAGTCGCGCTCGTATCTAAAAAAAACCCCGTCTCAGGATTTCTCGAAAGATGTCTCGCGAGGAGTATCCGACCCGGCTCCACTCGTCGTTCACGCCGAGCGGGCCACGGAAACGAGATAGCTTTTCGCGCAACGGTAGGAGGAGAGGCTTGGCGCGAACGCGTTGCGCCCGTGCTGTACGTACTCGAAGGAGAAAAATCTAATAGACATTCGGAATCGAGTTTGGCCCCTCTAAGAAACTAACGCGTTCCGTCCCTCCCCCTGCCGGTTCGTTCCCGTTGAAAGCTATATCCCGAGCTTGAGCTATCGACACGGATATACGGGGGTAACGTAGGATGCGAGGCTCGAAGATCCGCCGAGGAGATCCGGGGAGGAGAGGATCGGAGCGAGAGAGCGACGAGGCTCGCGGAATAAAATCCCGTTCGCATTTGAATCAGTCTGTAACACAATCCATTAGTCCCTAACAGCCAATACTTTGACGGGGAGTTGGGCGCCGAGCGCACCGGCTTCGCGAGAGATGCAGACGGAACGAAACGACAGCGTCGTCGTCGTCGTTGTCGTCGGGACATGTACACACCACCTCGATTCCAGGTTTCGCGAGGCAGTGAGAGAGCGACGCCGAGTGAGGGTTGTCCCGAATGATTAGTGTATCCCGCTACTTCGCGCCCGTTAGGGTGCACCGTGGTAGGATGGATGTGAACGCCCACCCCTTCGCCCCCCTGGCTATGATATATCCGATCTCCCTTTTGGCTTCAACTCTCTCACGAGCGCGTGGTCCGCCGATTCTCCGCTATGGTCCATCAAGAAATCCCTTTCATCTCTCGATCCGACCGTCCTGGCAGCATCCTTTCGCACGCGGAATTCCGGGGTTACAGCCGAATCGCGCTTGACAGTCGGCTAAGACAATAATCTCGAGAGTCACGCGATAAGTACCGACTGGGCACAGTGGTTCGCAAACTGTGCGGGGAGGATTCGTTGAGATGTTTTTTTTTATCAAATCGATATTGCGTCGGGGACGATATCATTAGCTGATTGGAGAAAGTGCGTGGGAGAATACGCGATGGTCATGTGGTTGGCCTAAAAGACATTGGTTCGGCGATCAACCAATGTATTTTCTGGTCCGCTAAGTGGATAGCGAAATTATCCTATGGTTCGAGCGATAAGTTGGTGGCCAACCGATTGATCTGTTGATCCAGCCAATAAGTTGGCGGACCATCAATTTATGCGTTGGTTAGGGTAATTAGTTGGCACATGACCGATTTATTTGTTGGCTCGGTTGATTAATTGGTGGACAATCGATTTACTTGTTGATTCAGTCAATAAGTTGGTACACCGCCAATCTATCTGTAGGTTCAGGTAATCATCAGTTGGTGTACAACCGATTTACTTGTTCATCCAGCCAATAAATTGGTGGATCACTAATCTATCTTTTGGTTTGGCTCGTCAGTTGATGGACAGCGAATTTACCCGATGGTCCGAGTAATAAGTTGAGGGACCACGAATTTATATGTTGGTTAGGGTAATCACATGGCAGACCACCGATTTATTTGTTGGCTCGGTTGATTAGTTTGTTGACCCAGCCAATAAGTGGGTGGACAACCGATTTATTTGTTGACCCAGCCAATAAGTGGGTGGACCACCAATTTATCTGTTGGTTCGGACAATCAATTGGCAGACAACCGATTTATTTTTGGTCCAGCTGTTTAATTGGCCAATTTGATCGGTTGCGCTAACAAATTAACTTCCTAGCAACCAACCAATTAATTTTTTTTCGCCCAACCAAATTAGTCGATTGGAGCTTATTTGACCTCGCAGTTGGTTGGGCCGCCGATTTTCTCCGTGCGAATACACCAGCAACATTTAGGCTTTTTTACGCGACGGAGATGCATCCCAGTAGGTTCGATCGGCACAGATAGAGGAAATGACATCTAGTTCTCGAGAAGGTTAACAGGCTATCGTCGTTTTCGTTTCGAGCCATATCCTCACCTCTTTTACCGTCTTTAAACACACCTTCTCACGGGGTAGCGAAGAAAGGTGCTGCTCGTTGCCGTCGACGTCGTACTCACCACCGACGTCGCTCCACTATCTCCTCGAGCAGATACGTGTGTACGACTCCGGCTAAAGCCCCGGCGGAGGCGGTTCTAACGCCCGAAGGCGTGGAACGCGGTACTATGTTTAGAGCACCCGATCATCCACCTCGATAAGCCTTTACAATGCTTTGAATAACAGTTCTCCGGCATCCACCGGATAGGATCTTAACTCCTTTCGAGAGGTAAAGTAAATTAAATCCAAGCTGCTCGGAGAGCACATACAGTCGTGTGTGCGAATATCGCTACCAAAAGGAGAGGGGCGGGGAATATAAGACATTTTTTATTTATAAAAAAAATCAATGGCTTTCCCATCGATCCCCTCTACAGCTTCTTTGCGCGATCATCGTCGGGTCAGTACAGGAAAAAAAAATAATAAAAAAATTGAAAACAAGTAAATAAAAACCGAAAAGATAAATAGCGAAACATTGAAAAAATAATGACCCTGAAGATATCTGCATGACATCAAATTTCATCTTTGGCAAGTCTCTATCAATCCACGGCTTTAGGAAGAAAAAATATTGATCATTTGTAGAATTTCATTCTCCAGAGCAAAGTTTTTGCTACGCTAAATACAGCCGTTGTAACTCGATGAAATTCGGTCACATGCAGATATCTTCAGGGTCATAAAAAATAAGCAAATTGTCGAGTAATGAAAATAATAACAATAATAATAATACAAATATTGTAACTGACGTTGTCGATGGCTGTCCCATCGATCCGCTCAGCGTCTTTGCGCAACAGTCGTCGAGTCGGTGACAAAATAATAATAATAAAAAAAAAACAACTTGTAACCGAAGCAACTCCGAGGTATGCGTTTGATTTTTCCATGGAGTCCCGAGGCCGCGGTCGTACTCCGCAGGGGGATGACAATGGCGTCCCGAGGGAGGGAAGGCCTACCGGCAGCAGCGGGAAACCACCCCCTTCGAATCCCTCCGCCTGCAATTTTCTCCCCTCACGCCGCCGTTCGCACTCCACTCTCTTTCTTCCTATCTCGACATTTCTCTCCTTTCTCCATCCATCGCGACTCTTCCACCCTCTCGATTGTTTCCTACGCGTCTCCTCCACTTCTCGAACTTCCACGATTCGCGCACACTCACACACACACGTACACACGTTACCGCGGTATTTCCTACAACGTTTCAGCTTCACTGCCGTGATCCGCTTCCCAGCGCTACACGGCCACACCGGTAACGTATCCCGGGCGCATCCTTCGTAAAATTCACCGAATTCAATATACCCCGCCCGATATTCTACATAATTCATGAAAATTGAGCCGCCGGCTTTTCCTCGACTGAGCCCGAGCCACGTAAGTGCGCATCCATAACCCAACCTACCCTGCATCTTCCTCGTGGATCGACGACTATACCGCCGTTCTCTGTTTCACCTTCCCTTTTCAACTATTTTCTTCTCGCCGTCTTATTCCTTTCAGTTTCTGCATCGTCGGCTCCCTTTTCCTGCCGTGTATCGACAGCCGAGCCTCCGCCGGATGCCGCGTCGATCGAGAACATTTATAAGCGGCGATAACGAATACAGCGACGAGTCACTGGATAACGTTACGAAATATACTGATAGGGGAATTATTTTTTTTTTACTATAAATAGCTGAGAATTACATTTTGGGGAGAATTTTTTTCCCTTTTCAACTGTTTTCTGCTCGCTGTCTTATTCCAACTTCACAATCTTCGCCGAAAGACCGCTTTTTAACTAGCCGAAAGCCCGTTTTTGCCTTTTTCAACTATTTTCTACTCGCCGTGCCATTCCTTTCAAATTCTGCATCGTCGGCTTGACGATTGTTATTTCTATCGTTCCATTTTCCTGCTGTGTATCGACAGTCAATTGAGCCTCCTCCGAATGCCACGTCGATCAAGAACATTTATAGCACGCAGGGACGAATAAAGTCACGAAATATACTGATACAACAGTCATTTTTTTCACTATAAATAGCATTGCACATTGAATTTTAGTGGGAGCGTTTTTAGCTAGCTATTTTTTTTCACTTTTCTCTTTGATCCTTTAGTGCCCAATATTTGTCACATCGGTGGAAACAGCTGTGTTAAAGAAGTCTTTTTTATCTAAAAATTCAGTAAAAAAAAAAAATTGAGAAATAGTAAATACGTCTTTTTGGCATGATTTGACCGGAAATATATATTTTTTTATACAGATTTAAAAATTGAAAGAATTAATTTTTTCTTCCAAAAGTGACATTTTTCAAACATTTTTTTATTGGCAATTTTTTTCCGCAGGTATTTTAGACTTTAAGGGTTAAAGGGTTAAAGCACGAATAGTGACTGGCGAAAGCGATAGGCTGTACAGATAACATCGCTGTCCGACTCGAGAGCGTAAGGCCGCTCCGAATCACACACGGTTTGCAGTGCGCAGCGTGCCATTCGAGTTCGTTCGGTTCTAAAGTTCGAGAAACACGTGGTCGGGGAGTTTAATCTAGAGAAATGCTGAATAATGCAGACGAGGCGAAGCACGCGGGCTCCCGATTGGCTTATGCAGTATTCAAGGCTACATCTCCCCGAGACTGTTCTTACTCCCCTAATTAATTCGTCGCGACGTTGAACAGCGTTGAGCACCCTGTCAACCATTTGAATCTTACCCCCTGAGCAATTAAACCATCGTCCCTTCTTATTTTTTTGATTACAGATTTTTTCTCAAATTCTTCCTAAAGTGCAATCAAAACTGTCTGAAGAACGCTGGGAATCCGAGGGACATGAGGCGATTTCAGGTAAGACGAATATTTATCACTCATCTATTATAGCGTTTCCGGTTCAGCCTCGCCATTATCAAATTCCTTCAAAGCGTTAAATAAATTATTTTTTTCATGAAAATTAATTCGGCTGAAAAAAGTGACTCGACCGATAAAGCCATCACCGACGATTAAGTGTCCCTATTATTTTTTTCCGCCTATGGAGCTCGAAATTCTTCCTTTCTATGGATAACCGTATCGTCTATAACTGCATCGCAAATCTAATTCGATGGATAGATCATAATTTGTCATTCGCGTGATCGTACCATGCAATACGGATTAATTGAGTATCCTTAATTTTTTCGTTTTTTATGTATGGAGCTGTAATCCTTGTTTTCCATGTACAACCACGTACAATCGTATTGGAAATTTAATTCGTTGGATATATCGTAATTTGTCATTCGCGTGATCGCGCCGGATCAATACGGATTAATTGAGTGTCCTTAATTTTTTCGTTTGTCATGTATGGAGCTTGAAATTCTTATTTTCCATGTATAACCGCGTAAAACCGTATCGGAAATTTAATTCGTTGGATATATGGTAATTTGTCATTCGCGTGATCGCGCCCGGTCAATACGGTCTGTAGCGGTACTTAATACAAGTGTACTGAAACGTAACAGCAGGGTTCTAATATATAGTCGACAAGATCGCGGAGAGTTGAGAGCCATATCGCGCAGAACGGAGAGACTCGTAATCCAGGGGGTTGGTTGGCAATTAGCTCGGCGCGGCATCAACCACCCCCCAGTTTCATCCCTTATCCTGTGGAACGCGAGAGTGAGAGTGAGAGCTCCGCCAGCCAGAGCTCCGTCCGTGTAGCGCATCGCACGGTACACAGCATCCACCGAGCTCCCGGTATCTCCGCTCCGCCCTCGACCCGTGGCGAGGAAACGAAAGACAGAACGAAAAAAAAAAAATATAAAAAAAATTAAATAAAAAATTAAATATATAAAATAAATTGTCCAAGAAGGGTAAAAGCCGCGCTCTCACTGTGTCGAGAGAACTCTTCCCATTGCACGCCCTCACCGGAGTTCGGAGCTGTTCAAAGTCGAACGAGAACGAGATCCTCGCGTCCGCACACTCGCTCGCTACTGCTCAAACCGCAAGCTGAAAATTAAAATATTTATCGGACTTCCGAATCTCTTCCGGAATTGCTTATTGCCGAAAGTTGCCGAATTAAAATTTCACTCTGTGCGGCCTGGGCGCGCACAATATCGCCCCCTCCGACCCATCGGACTCCGAGATGAGAGTCCGTATATATATCCGCGAGAATACATCCCCGCGCCCGGCTTCTCCCTCTCTCGCAAGTGGACCAAGTTGGCAAAGCGTTATATTCGGCACGCGGATCTCGCGCGATACGACCGTGCTCGCGTGAACTTTGTCCAAACTCGCGGGACGCGACATCCCCGCCGAAACTTGAAGCGTTTCGGGGTTCGCCGCGTGCTGAGCGTTTCATTCTACACAGAAGAGGCCAAACCCACCGCGGCAGAATTTACCCGCCGCACTATCGCGCTTATCCGCTTATGAATGCAGTCCTCTTCGAATCGTTTTTATTTTACACTGTCAAAATAAATTGTAAATTTGATGTATTGGATATTGAAATTTGCTTACATTACTTACATTGATTGAATATTAATGCACTTTTATTGTAAAATCAAAATACGAGATATTAAAATTAGAAATCTTTTGCCTGGAATTTACAAAAATGGTCAATAAATATACAAATTTTACTGTAAAATCACAACACACATGTGTCTGAAATTTCAGAAACTTTTTATGTAAAAAAGCTTCCAATAACGTTCATTAATTTTCAAACACATTTTTTTTTACAGTGTATTTTTTATATCAATTTTTTTTTCTTGTGTCAATTTTTCTGGCGTGGATTTGAATTTTTTAATTCGTAACCTACAGGTCATCATATCGACGCAAGTCTGCGTGGAGGGACCTCACCTCGCGATATCGGACAACATGTTCGTTCACAACAATAGCAAACACGGTCGTCGAGCAAAGCGGCTGGACCCGAGCGATCACGGCGAGTACAACAGTAAGTACACAATTTATATTGAATGAACCTACTTTGCCACAAATTGCGTAAAAAAAAAGGGAATAAAAGAAAAGCTAAAGGGCAAGTTAAAAGACCGCTGAAAGGAATACAATCCGCTTAAACTTGCTCGCCAGGATCTGCAAGATTGACGAATCGCATTAGAGTTACTTTGTTTTTTTCATCTTTTTCTTTTACATTTTTTTTGTCGTTGTAAACAACGCACACACCCTGATTACATTTGACTTCCGGTGTGTTCGCAGAATCGATGTACTGCACCGCGGACGGAGTGATGCATTACCGAGGTGATTATTATTAACTTTTGGTTAACGAGTTTAAGCGGTTGAATTCTCGACTACGATTTTAGCTTCGCGACAGAATTTCTTGCAAATATTTCCATTGAAACGCAAAAATTCATTTTTCCTGAGCCAAGAAAAATGCTGAATGTTTCTATTTTATTACATTGGTTGTCCGAACTAACTCTTAGTTCTCCGAACACGCATAATTCATTATTGATAAAAAAAATTATGAAATCCATTTATTCCACCGTTCCAATAAAAACGGCTCGAGCGAGCGAAACATCATAGAATTATGCTCAACCCGGTGAAAAGTTATTCCTACACGAGCGGCCCTGTGTCACGCAGCTACGCCATAAAACCCGGGGCCGACTGCTGTTTTCCGAGCGTTACGAGTCTCCCTCGGTGGGGAACGCTTGTGCGGATCTTGTGAAAAAAAAAGAAAAATAAGAAAAAAGAAAAAAAAACGAAGCCCAGAGCACTCGAGAAAGCGAAAGACAGTGTGTATGTGAGTGCCGCGTCTTAGTGGCACGAGAAAAAGCTAAGAGCGTAGAAAGCCCGAGAAAGAGACGAAGCTACACATTTCCCAGGGAGTGTGCGTGGATAGAACGAGGGACAAAAAGAGGGAGCGAGAGGAACGGGATATAAGGAGTCATAGGGCAATTCAGCAAAGTTTGGCGTCGGCCGCGCATACAAACGGCTGATATCGCTCCACTCGGCCGGCCTTTTCCCCTCGCTCTCGCCCGCCGTAGAAGCGGGTAGTCAGGTATACACATATATATGTATAACACATACATATATACACGAGCGTCAGCCACTCGCTTTCCTCCACACACCAGTCTTCTCCCCCTCCGCCCAGCGCCAAGACAAGATGTAAATCAATGGGAAGAAACGGAAGAAAACGAAGGATCCAACCATTCCATTCTCTTTCCCGGGCGTGCAAGAGGTTCGGGAGTGAGAGAAGAACAAGATAGTCCGGGCTTTCTTTCCACCCTCGATATCCTCTCTTTCTCCGTCCCCCTTGCGTTTTTTTCCTCCTTTCCTTCCCTCCGTCCCGCTGACTCTGACATCCTTCTTGCATCCCTCCGCTTCGACCCTCGCCCACTTTCCTCGTTCTCTTTTCCTCGCGCTTTTGTCTGGCTCGGTTTAGCCGTCGAGCCCGCAAAGACACAGAACGCGCGCGGAATTGGACCTCTCCGCTTCCAACCCTCCTCGCCGACGCTCGTTCTCCGTCCCCTCTTGCATCCTCCGCTCCACCGCCCGCGCGTTGGTTTGTGAATGCTAAGTTTAAGCTATCCGGCGAGCCCGGCCCAGCGCCGTTTCTGCAACCCCCTTCGACTCGCGGAGGTGTACGGCACGTCCTCCCCCTTCGGCCCACCCGGCAACACGCGGCGTGACGCGCCGGATAGCCGAACTACATCCCTCTACACACATCCCCGCGTCCTCCTCCATCGCACTGACTGCCGTAACCCGTCGTTCCGACTGTTCTCGAGTCCCGAAACGCCGGAACGGGCATACCAATGAGGGGGGCGAAACTCGCGGAACACCGTCTCTCGCGGTTTTCCCGCGCCCCGTTACCGTGTCCTCGCGCCGACCAATCAACGACCGCGCGACAACGTGGGCTATCTCGCTTTCGTACACCGCACAGAAAAAAAAATATCATTGATTAAAGTAAAATTTGCCTGCGGGCTGCCAATGAACAAAAAATGTTGTTTCAATTCTACTTTCAATTCGTTCAATTTTATACCGGATTGAAACGATAACATATCACCTTGCCAGTTTACCTTGCCAGTTTTGCCGTCATTGTTTCAATATCGTATGGAATTGTAAGAATTGAAAGTAGAATTGAAACAAACATTTTTTTCTTTGGAAGCCCGCAAGCGAAATTTTGTTCAGTGCGCGGATTGGAGAAATTTTAGACCCTGATTCTGAAAAAATTCGGAGTCGTTCGATCTGAGTAAATTGATACATAGACCCCAGAAAAAAAAATTATTTGACGGCCACCGTTTATTTGGTTTTAAGTAAAATATTCATTTGATTTAATAAATATTTTACTTAAAACCAAATAAACGGTGGCCGTCAAATAATTTTTTTTCTGGGCGTACGACAATCCGAACCTGTCCACGTACTTGTTATAGTGTGCCGTATTTACCCGCGGAAATTCCTTTTTATTTAACCCTTTCGAAGACACTTTGCATGATATTATTATTAAAAATAACAATTTCATCCCGTCCGCTCTTCTTTCCTACTTCCTGAGAAAAAAAGGAGACAAGAAGTTACACGTGATTACTCGATCGTTTTTCTTTCGAAACTTATCTTCAGGATTTACTGCAGAGCGAAAGTAACGAAGGTTGGGAAAAAGCGGTGCGCGTAAAGGGAGTTTATCGATGCAAGGCACGTCAATTGAATTTCATGATGGAATAATCCGTAAGCGAGTAAACAAACTCACTATGTGATCTTCGCGTTGATCGGCATAAAATTGGGACGAGTTTTACATTTTTTTTCTCGATTTTCTCGCTGTTTTCCCCGTTCCTGTATAGCGAGAAGGACGAACGAGAGAACAGAGATATAGATAGATAGAGTTAGGGTGTAAAGTACACTCCGCGTTAAGGTAGCTGATCAATCTCGGCCAATAAATAACACCAATCGACAATACACACAGAAATAACATCAATTCAATTAATCTATCGGTTATCACATTTACTTCATCTATTATCTGATTAATTTTCTTGCGCAAATTATCAAAATTTAACCGACGGTAAAGCTCTTCATCGAAACAGTGAGGTGGACAGTAAGTTCTTGTTATAATTTCATCTCACGTAAATAAATAATTTAATTAAATAACATCGCGCATCCTATGCATACTCAAACATTGCGTACATGAAAATATTTATTTAAATCCGATAAATATTTTACTTAAACCAAGTAAACGGTGGCCATCAAATAAATTATTTTTCAGGGTGTGAGAGAGACAGTATGCAATACGAATAGCATACATTATACTAGACTATTTACTATACAGGAGCGATACTATTTTTTGTATACGAAGGCTCAACCGAGAGGAGTTCGAAAGAGGCAACCCAACGGTCGCGGATCGGTGATACGACATTTTTTTTCCCCTTGTGCAATGGTCGTCTCGACCGCTTCTACCGAATACCTCTTTTTGACCTTTCCCTCCCTTCGACCCTCAACTCGTACCGAGGCAGAGCTCTTTTTTCTCCTCCCCCATCGGCCAGCTTTTAATACCCTCCGACGATTCGCGCCTCGCACTGGTTGCCAACGCGATCTTTGGACATTAATAATTTCCCCTCTCAATATTGTTTCTTTTTATAATTAAAAAAAAATCTGAGTCCACTTCAACCAATCGAGCTCATTGGGGACCATTCGTTCGACACCATTTACCCAAAAGTCCATGGAATGACTCGAGATAAAAAAGAAATGATGTCACATTAACGAAGATAGACAATTCCTGACGGAATTGCAAAGCATCTCATTACGCTCAATACCCGTTTCCGATAACGTCGATCAACATTGATATTTCATTCGATTTATTAAATTCGTGTCAGTCCCGCGGAAAACAGTCGATTCGAAACTACATACATAAGTACTCATACAAACTATCCATATATCCATACCTACAAATACGAGTATATATAGAGTAATGTTGGTTATTGGCCGATAACGCAATCTGAAAAGCGATTCGTTCTTATTTTCCGTTGGCGAGAGAGACAAACGGTCGAAGCGAGCACTCCGAGTTTCGTTAAGCGCTCGTGATTTATTTGCACCCCCCGCTCCCTCGCTCACCCTCCCGTTCTCCGGTGTTGTACGTGAAGGTGGTCGGGTGGGTTCGCGCAACATACAAGATAGAGAGAAGCGCGCACATCTCGCGGTGGGAAAGTGTTTGAGCGTCACTGAAGGCAATATACCATGATGTCAGCCACTCTGCCGTTGCGGCTCGAGGTCCCTCTGTATCTATCGCCTTCCCTCCGCCGGGGTCGAGAGCCACCAACGGGGTGGCTTGCCGGGGTACAAAATGATATCATTGGGTTATAAATTCCAAGCAGAGACACTGCCGGGCCCGATCGCCTTCCCCTCATTCTTGTTATAACCCTTCCTCCCCCCTCTTGACTCTTGCTCGCGCGGCTTTATACGCGTACAGACGGAGAGCCGCACTCTTCGTTCTCATCTCTCTGTTACACCCGATGCAACAGACCAAGGCGAGAAAGCAAGCGCCACCCCCGCAACCACCCTCGTGCGCGCTCTCCTTCCGATACCCACCCTTAACTCTCTCCTGTCTCCTCCCTCGGTTTCCCTGATTCTCCGGCACTTCCGTGCCTAGCGGAAACACATCGAGCGGGCTGCTCTACCCCCCCCCCCATGCCCCCCCGCTGGTAAAATATATATTCGCCGTTGCTACCTACGCCGCGAGCGAATAAACAGAATATTCTGATAATTTTCCCCCTATCACGTGCAGCCGAACTCACGTGAACTCGAGCAAACGTGCGATTTCGTCCCGCGATTCTACACGGCTCTTCGTCTCTGTCCTTCGCCCCGGAGACAAATTAGCTTTGTCGAATTCAATTCTACTAGGATTCGAGCTACGATTTGTCGCACCGGTGTGGAATTTGTTAATGGTTTTAGGATCATTTTTTTTTGGCAGAAAATCGATATGGATTATTCGATTTTTTTTTTATGGATATGGATTATTCGATTTTTTTTTTAAGATATGGTTTTTCATAGGGCGATATTTTATTTCTTATAGCGTACACTCAGAGGAGGATCTTGTAGACATTACTATAAGTCTGGTAAAAACCAATGGAACTTTCTGATGTATGAGAATTATTGCGATATAATTGCAAACATTCGTATTAAACTTAAAATATTCTGCTAGAAAATATGGTAATTTTCGCTGTCGCAGATATTGTCCGAATATCCCCTCATTTTTGATAGAATATAAACTCTTCTCACTAGAAAATATAGTAATCGATCCTTCTCTCAGAGTACAGCAAGTCGGAAACGGGGTTTAAAAAAAGGGATTTCTTTTAATTTTTTAACGCTAATGGGGATGTTTCTTTAATTGTTTGTTCGCAGGTCTTTATCCGGCACTGCCTCTCCAAACGCCCTGTATAAAAGCGATATCGCCGAGCGAGGGATGGACGACCGGTGGGTCGACCGTTATAATAATCGGCGAGCACTTCTTTGATGGGCTGCAAGTAGTTTTCGGATCGATGCTCGTGTGGAGTGAGGTAAATATTAATTAAAAAAAAATTATCCAAAAATATTTTAATATCAAACCGATGACAAATTTGATGCTAAAAAACAGTGGGTTTATTTCGTTCCTTTTCAGCTGATAACGGATCACGCTATCAGGGTTCAAACACCACCTCGGCAGATACCCGGAGTAGTCGAAGTAACGTTGTCCTACAAGACCAAACAGTTTTGCAAAGGTTCGCCCGGAAGATTCGTCTATGTCTGTAAGTCCAGCCCGCCTTCGTTGTCTCTCGGACTTAAAAAAAAAATCATACCAATTCAATCTAAGAGAATACTAATTAAATAATTTTTTTTTTTTCATCTTCTCTCTGTACAACGCAGCTCTGAACGAGCCCACGATCGACTACGGTTTCCAGAGGTTACAAAAGCTGGTGCCGCGGCGTCCCGCCGATCCGGAGAAGTTACCAAAGGAAATAATACTGCAGAGAGCGGCCGATCTCGCGGAGATGTTGTACAGCATGCCCAGAAGAGACAACACCGCTATCAGCGGAGCGCCGGGCAGTCCGGGCTCGAGTCATCCCTCGGCGCCGCCCACGTCGAGTTCGACGACGGCTTTCAACTCGTACACCGGTCAATTGGCGGTGACCGTGCAGGAGAACGGTAGCGCGGCCAAGTGGACCGACGGTACGTGGAGAAAAAGAAAATTGTCCGCATGTAATCTGGCTCGTAATTAAATTCGTCTCGCATGTCTCGTGGCGATTTGTGCAAAAATGTACTTCGCTCAATTAATTTGGCCCGGTGCGAGGGCGTTATGGCGCGCCGGGGAACGTGTTAGAGTTGGTAGTTGGTGTCACGTGCAGTGCGATGGGATACTCACGGGTTCGTCTGACGGGCAGGTTTCTATTTCTAGACGGGGGTTCCGTGACAACGGGCGGCGGAGGCGGCACAAGTGGCGGAGGTTCGGGAAGCGTCGGTGGCAACAACGACGTGTACAGGCAGAGCAGCAGCGCGAGTCCGCGAGGGGTTGTGAGCGGGGGCGGTTACTGCGGAAGTTCGGCGAGCACGCCGCACAGTCACAGCACGAGCGGAAGTTACTCGGTTGCGAATCCGTACACAGGGAGCCCGACTCTCTACACATCACGTAAGTGCCGTCTATCTATTATCATATTATCAGTAAGATTATTAATTGATATCGTAAATAGGAGCGATGCGACATTTTTAGCCACATTGGTTATTTTTTTTTTTTTTTTTGCTATCGAATATTATCATCGTGGCTAAAAAGCGTGTGGGGTGCGTTCTTGAATGCAGTTCTGCTCTGTTCGACTAAATCTTTAAATATTCGAGATGGAACGACATGTACACAGTAAAGAAGGTTGTACTTTTTGTAACAATTTTTATTGTACACTAATGTCCACAGTTTTTTATTTGTTAATTTTCCGATCACGCCGTCCGGCTTTACTTTCACAAGCAAAAGTAGTAACTAACATTTAACCACGTTTTAAAAGAGAAATTCTTGCGAACTACGGTGGTCTAGATTAAAGAGTTCCTACTTTATGTACAAAAAAAATGCAACAATGAATTTAGAGAACAATAACTTAGCTTACGCCAATACATCCTCGCCCATATTCTTGTCCAATTTTTATAAAGTCAGCTTATTATGCTTATTAAAATATATTTACGAATTTACCGAGTTTATTACCGAATCTGCCGCATTTGCTTCGTTTAGATTCAAATCAGAAGAAAAGTTTAGTTAACGTCGTAGCTCTGTTTTTTTCATAGACGAATGACTCAAATTTGTAAATTATGAATATTATCGTTAATGTTTTCCGGTGAATTCGTAGAGTATCTATCGAGAAATAAAATGAGCTTTCACTCGTAAAAATCAAACAAAAATTACACATTTGAGTTCACAAAAACTCCCAAAAAAATATCCCTTGATTTGTTGCCGCAACCTTCGTTATTTTTCTGTAAATTCATTACTGTACATCTTTTTCTACATAAAGTAGGAACTCTTTCATCTAGATCCACCTTAGTTCGCTTCAAAGATCCCTTTAAAATGTGAACAAGCAATTTTTGAAATCTTATTACTCGATTGATTTGACTATAGCAAGGACTACCTTAAAAAAACTCCGACAGCGGTGAACAGTCACGAATAAAAGAACGCATAGTCGAGCAGATCTGCATTCAAGAATGCGCCGGTATCGTCGCACGATGAGGAGAGTACGCATGGCGCTTAACATTTTTATATGCAATCTCAATAAACATATATACATATTATTTATTTGGCTGCACGCACTTACGGGTTGCCCCAATGTGGATTTACGTTTTAGCGCACGAACAATATGGCATTTTCTATTCGTCCGGGGACGGGAGTGCGTTCGCCCCCGTAGTCCGACCACCGACCACCTCAGTCCCACCGCACTGGTCCACACAGCACCACCTCGCTACAGCTGCCCAGTAACCGCTAACCGTCCACTACCACAATCGTCACCATCATCACCGCAATATCACCGACTCCCAAATGCACCGCGATTAAAGAATTATGAGAGAATAATAACCACGATGCTACGGATTCGAGAATGTAGGTATATTTTTTTGTATAATCTTCGAAAAACCACTCGCACATCTTACTTTTTAATCGTATAGTTATATGGTTTGTTCGCATGGTCGTGATCACTGTTCTTTTCTTTCGCTGAGTTACGAGCGCAGTCGAGAATCACAACATTGATGTATATCTGGCGTTCCCTACCATTTCGATCTGGGTCTAACTCTTCACATCTTGGATTGGGCCTGCGATTTTTATATGACTGAACTAACGCTCAAAATACTGCGATTTTTTATAAGATTTAAAAAAATGGTTTGCAATTATTTATTATTAAAAAATGAACTAATTGTTCGCCATAATTGAAATAACTGAATTTTTTTATTTTGTGTTATGTACAAGACAATTAAAAACTTGCTCTGCAGTAGGCGTTAACCTTCTATTTTTTTTCTTATTTTCTTCGAAAAAAAACTGAAATAAATTAGAAGCAAAAAAGTCAGTCCATTTTGGGTTATCGCTTCACCATTTGTATATGCAATACTGTATTTCGGGAAATGTGTACAAACGGAGTGTTGCATATACAAATGGTCAAACAATAATCCATAATCCACTGATTTTTTTCTTCAAATTTTTTTCATTGATATTCCCGAAAAAGAAAAATTCGAATAAATATAAGGTGTGACCGACTTACTCCGGCTCGAATCTTCAAATTTTATATATACGGCACAAGATTTTTCAGAATTTTTTCAGATTTTTAAATTGGAGCTATCAATAAGTTCATTTTTTTAAAATAATGATAAACGATAAACCTAAAATAGACATAAACCATTTTTTTAAATCTAATAAAAAAACGAGTACTTTTGAGTTACTTAAATCATATAAGAAATTGGGGGTCCAATCTAAGATGTGAAGAGCCAGTACCAGTTCGAAATGTTATGGAATGCCCCATATACAATTTTATACAACACTTGCAAGCTCATCTGTCGATAGACAAATAAAAGTTTCGTATATAAAACCTGTAATCGAGCTTTTTGTTGCATCTTCCACCGTCCAGACTACCTCAATTAGAGTATGTGAAGAGATCGCCGTTCGGTTTCGCACGCTCGGCGATTCATTGTCCGATGAATTATTGACCTACACGCCCGTGATACGTAAAAAGTGTGAGATACGCACGAGCACAAGTGACGTGTCTCCTAGTTGTCTCCGTCGTCGTCTCCGGTGACTTTTTCGCTTCAAACCACGGCGTCCGAGCCAATCACGAAAAAACGATTCCTAACATAGCAAAAAAAAAAAAAAAAAAAAAAAAAAAACTGCAGTCTCGAATGAGCTGCGAGTGATATACGCGATCGTGTCTCGTTAGAGAGCCGTCGATCGGAGGCTGTTTGCTATACGTCGATGAGTCGTTATAGTCGTAAATCGTTGCTTCGTAGTTGCGCAGTTGTTAGTCGTTTAGCCGGCACGTGTCCCGCGCGACGATTGACGACGATCCTCTCTCGGGTAACGTGCCGGTTATGGTGACTGCCGTGGTGTAAGAGCACTGCCTCCTATTTTCTCCCCCCTCCCCCCGTTCCCCCCCCCCCCCCCCTCGTTCTCTATTACCAGTGTACTTTTCCTCTTGTGTTTGTACCCGTGCACTGTATATTCTCTCGATGCCAGTAGTCTCGATTACAGTAAAACCACGTAAGGACGACGACTAACCGTATAATCGACAGTGGCCATGTTGCAGGGCTAGGAGACGTCGTCAGCTCGCCGTTCAACATGAACCCGTTTATGTTGCCAACATGCAGCCAGGGTTACTCAGCCGTTTCTAGTCCGCTACTATCGTCAACCGGAAAATAGCAGTACGAGATGTAGACTCCCCGGACGATGAGGATCACTGAAGACACGACGTCGTCCACTTCGCCGATTCTAAATCATCGTGAATCAGTTCGAGCGAAGCCACGGGAGTCTCCGTCGATTTACGAAGCCGCGGATAATGCTCACGTCGAGAATTATCAGTGGCCGTGAGAAGAAATCCACGGTCGCGGAGGATACGAGAACCGAACCAACACGCGAAACCGAACATATTATATCTCTCTCCGACTCCGATGTATCTTCGTTTAAGAAGAATATTGCGCCCGATCGGCGCCACCGGGCTCGCGTTTCTCGGGAGAACGGACGCTTCAACGATGGTGCGATCTTTCGGGAGTTTTTTAAAATTTGTCCCGAAGTGATTTTTGTTTTGTTGTTGATTTTTTTTTCTTTCTTTTGGTTCCTTTTTAACCCAGTGCAAAAGAGAGCAATGTGTCTCGTCGAGAGGATATTAAATTAGGAATTATACATATCGAAGGGAAGAGAATTTTTTTTTGAGAATGGACGGACATATCTCTTATTAATTAATTAAAACAGACTTCGTATATAGTTTTAGAAAAAAAATGGGAGAGACGGAGCGGCGAAGAGGGGGAGAGAGATCATTTAACGAATTCGATATTTCAAACTTCCTACACAATCCCTGATCAATAAAAGGGACTCTAACCAATATCGTATAGTTATTTAAGGAATTATTATTGTAACTTGTATATTAATTGTAAATATTGTTGCGATGTACAAAAAAAAAAATGAAAAAACAACAAAAATGAATAACGTGAGAAACACGAGAGATGGCCAACGAAATGAGAGAAAAAAAACACAAGATGCAAACAAAAAAATTCTAGAGCGATTGTAGATTATAATGGTTATTATACAGAGATGTAAATAATCTTAGAGCGCCCGTAGCTTTTATCCGAATACTGTTGTATTTAAAAGGTCGAGAGAAAAAATTTGAACGTCTTGTCCTTGCGAGAAAAATGCTCGAGTGTCAAACTTTTTTTGTTTTTTTTTATCACGAGCCGCTTTCTACTTCGACCGGGTGTTCAAACGTTTGACCGAGCGTATCGGGTATTATAGAAAAAAAAAACAAATACAAGAAAGAAAAAAAGAATTCTATAGTTAAATCGAATTGTTTAATAAACCGGCCCGAATCGGATCACCCATCATTCACGAAAGTATACGAAAGAAATGTGTGTGAAGGACTCACCCGGAGAATGATATAACCCGGGTGATGCGATTATCCCAAAGGCACCAAAAGTTTTTTGTAATTTCGTTGATTGTAAAAAAAGGAAAACAAGAAGAGAGATACTTATCGTTGAAACATTAATATCGTTGGCAGTTAAAACTTCCGCATATCATCCCGATGTCGCGTCTTTTTTATGACCTTCACTGTAAAACGATTGTAAACATTATTTTTCTCGTTTTCATCTTGAACGCGTTTAGTCGGTTCTTTATTTTGTTCAAAGGACCTATCGTCATTTTACGAACACACATGAAAAAAAAAAAAAAATACACACACTCGTCGATGTATATTAATATAAATTAAACTTACATTTTTGAGAATTAAAAAAACATAGTTAATGTCAATTATTTTCCCCAAAAAAAAAAACCCGAACAAAAATTCTTTCCACATGCTATTTTCCATTCATGGCATGCGGGGGCTTTTTATCAGATCCGTCGTCTATGGATTCACACGGGGTTGTTTTCGTCCGGCTCGGCGATGACGTTATCGCTGCTGTGCGATCTATTTGTCGTAGCCCGGTGAGTGCGGAGTACAAATATTTTTCCATAAAGCGTGGGTACCCATCGTGAACTTGGCTAAGCCGAAAAAGATCTCGTTGAATGTTTCAAAGAGAACGAACGCGAGTGCACCGTCGAGTTTGGGGGTGAACGAATAGCGAAACAGGATACTCTATGGCTGTCGAGTACCACTTCGAAACGATTAGTTCACATGGTGTCGTATTACCTCCGGCCGCACAAACGATACGGCTTTTGTACGATCCACGTTATATTGTGAGGCTGTTTGCGTTATTAGATTTAGATTGGTCGGCACGTGCCGCGGGCTGCGGGGACCCGGTCACGTGCCCAGACGGAGCAAACGTTCGCCAGCGCGAAGAACGATACAAAATAATCGTGTCAGAATTATTTGACGCAAGGAAGGGGACCGCATACAGCAGACATACACACGCGTCTGGATTTTTTCGCTAATGTAAATTTCGATGTCGCCCGAGGGCGTACACTCGTGGCTTCTATTATCCTGTAATAACAAGTTGTAACGAGACCGGAGGAGGGGGCGTTTTTGCGTTTTTTTCCCCTAATAATCAACGGCAAGTGACTCAATGAAATCCCGAAGACATCGTCAATTTAAGATCGATACTCTTCTTAAATTAAATTAAACTTAATCGTTAATTTAAGCCTTGATAAGTAAACTGCGCTGTCGCGTAACTTACAACGATTAGAGTTTGAAGGGGCTCAAAGAAAGCGGCCTTTTATACAATTTTTTCTCGGCGTAAAAGAGACGCGCAGCAAAAAATTGACAAACGCGCAGCTCTTCGCGTAGCTCTTCTAATAAAAAAAACCGGATATTTTCAGAGTTTTTCCTTACCGCTTGCTGCGTAATACTTTTCCGTTAGAGACCAAAGACGCTTGTGCATATTATTTCGTTTCCTACTTATTCTTTGTATTTTGCTACCTCGTAGAGGAAGCTGTATTTTGTGGGGACAGATAAAATTTCGAGATTTTAATGAAAACTTGTTCAAAATGTTCCAAATTATCAAAAATCGCATTTAGATAAAATAGTTGGATGTGTGTGTGTGTCTGTCTGTCTCAGACTTGAACAATTGGAACTCTTATCACTTGAGAATCAAGTTTGAGCTTGGCTTGAGCTATGAAGCGAAAATTCTAAGGTAAGTAGATGCGTAAATCCTCAATGGTTGGTTGCATTCTTAGCAAAATGCTTTCAGTCTTAAAAATTTTACGCGGTTTTGAAGTTTGCTAATAAAACTCTGTGCACACGCTAGCTCTTACAATTTTTTAGTTAATGGGCCAAAAAATCGTATACAAGGGGACAATTATCGACCAATGATCCCGAGTTAATTTGGCGACGATCAATCAAATCATTTCAATTTTATGAGAGTTTGAATTTTTTAATTTTACGAAAGATTAGTATCTTCTCTCTATTACAAGTTTCCGTATCAAATATTGAGTTAAGAGTAAAATAAATGGTAAGATTCATGATCAGTGGGAAAAAATACATGAGACGAGGCCCCGAAACGACGAATATAAACAATTTTAATAGGGAATCTTTGTAGTGAACATTGACAAAATTCGTGATTTTTTGTATCTATATTTTTCAAACGCGATTTTTAATTGATCCGCGAATTCTCAGGAACACATTTAGAAGACCAATATCTAATTACCCCTGTACCCTAACATTTTTATTCGAGGAACCGCGCCAATGTCGATACAGTATATAAGATATATCGAGGCGATGATTAAAAGAGTTAAATTCCATCGGTATTTATTGATGTCAGAAACTATGTTACAACGAATAAACACTCAGTATCGACTCGCGTCTTACATCAAATACTCTTTCAGCAGCATACGAGGGTTGCATTCGAATAGCATCGATGCAGGGGGATGATGAAAAGGGGATGGCTGGATAGGAGCAATCCGGCGTCGGACCCCTGACAGCCTTCGATAAGATCTAGCGTGCCATCAAGTCGGCTCCATTCGAATTCGGTTTATGAAATCTCCTTTCGTACGCCGCTCCACCCCACAGGGCTATTGTGTTTCCACCGTACGCGAAAGTGCATTAACATCTGCTGATTACCGGTAATCTTCATTCAACGATATTACGTTTCTTTTCCGTCCGCGCGGACGATATCCTGTGTGCCGATGAAAAGACATTTCTCGGGTGTTAACAAAAATACGCTTGACAACAATATCGGCGCAAAAAAAAAAATTAACGAAGCCGTATTAACCGTAAGTTTACACTGTAAATAATATCTGTTTGAAAATTCATAAATGTATATGAAGTTTTATGCCGATTGGTCTAAGTCGCTAAGCGGTCTAAGACTTATGTTCTGGTTCGCACCCCACAAGGCTACAAAGAACATAGGAATATTTCGCAAGATTCAAAAAAATTCAAAATCTCATTCAATTTAAACGGTTCGATCCTCGTCAAATTAAATAGGGATCAACGTTCGATAATTGTCCCTTTACGAATTGTTTTCCACGACACACGAAAGTGCATTAATATCTGCTGACTGCCGGAAATCTTCGTTCAACGGTATTACGTTTCTTTTCTATCCACACATATTATGTTCTGTGCGCCGATGAAAAGAAACTTTTCAGGTCTTAACAAAAAAATACGCTTAATAACTGTATCGTCGCAAAAAAAAAAAAAATTTGCAAATTGTAGCGAATCCATTTTAGCTGAAAGATTGAATCGAAGCGATTTTGACTCGAGCCAAGATTTGTTAGTCCTCGTCTCTTCGTGCGCTTACTATATAGCGCGCTGAATCACGAGGCTCTAATTGACTAGCGTTCTCTATTCATAGACAACATTATTACTCGTTGCTCTAGTGCACTTTTATTAAGCACTTTATGCATCCAATCGGACATAGCTAGGTTGGCCGAGCGGTCTAAGGCGCTAGACTTAAGTTCTGGTTCCCGTATGGGAGCGTGGGTTCGAACCCCACACCTGGCATATTTTTTTGCAACAACGACCGACCCTTCCCGAAATTCATAAAAATTCAATCCACACTTCGTCCCGACGTGGGCCTGTCCTCGTAACGGCTGGTGACCATCCGTGTACACGCGTGTCTTCGCAAATGTCATTCATTTACCCTCGATCAATAGCCCGTCTCTTCGCGAATTGCGCCAAATCGATACGATAACAATAATAAAGGCCTGAAGAAATTTCAATTTATCTCTTACCCGTTCTTCGCCCAGGTAAAGATATTCTCAAATATGCAGTTACATCAAATTGCCAATGTTTTATTTAAAAATAAACCAACAATGTGCGCCGTGCCATTTGTTGCTAAATTTTTTTTTTAATTGCCATCAGCTAACTTTAACGATTGACGATAAACCAGCTCTGAGCCATCGGAAGGTAAGTCGGAAAGTGCATCCAGAGACATCTGTTGGCGAGTCATCGAAGCGTTCGGTTCTCTGCAGTCCCGTCGGTCGGTAGGACAAGATTTGCAGCTGCGAATGCAGAACGCTGCAGCAGCGAGACTTAACTGCATCGGGTAAGCAGAACGCACTCTTAATTCATCGCCTGTAGATAGGGAAGGGATTTTTTTTTAATTTCAGAATCAAACCTTCGTACAGTTATAGAATCAGTATTTAATATGGAGATTTTATGTATAATTTGAGTATAGATTTTAGGCTGATTTTTCAAATTGATATCTTTATAATAATAAATTTTTTTTTATACAACCTTAACGAGCTCGATAACATGAGAAAAAGTTATTTGTTGCAATGTGGTCCAAGGCAAGCGATCAGGAGTATATCGCGTTGAATTGCTATGTAACAAGATTTAATGTACTATGTAATACTATGTAATGTATGTATGTACTATGTAATAAGATACGCTGAAAAATATAAATTATTAATTTAACCAAGGCGCAGTGACCTGCGATCAAAGACTTTATTTGGTTGGTAGAACAACATTTTTAGTTTGAATCGAAATATTTTAATTCGACTGAAGCGAATAATTATTGAACAAAACAATGCTTTAGTTGTACCAATTAAGTAAGAGCTTTGAACGTATCTCACCGCGACCTTTGATTAATCCAACATTTTTTTTCTCAGTTTAATAACTAATAATACGCCGAGAAAAGGGAAGCAACCGAATGACTGACGGTAATTAGCGTCCCGCGTGAAACCGGTGTGGGATCGACGAGAGCTGGAGCCAAGAGAGCTGCCTGATAAAATCTTCTTCTTCATCATCTTCCTCATCATCATCGTCCGCATAACAAGACCATACGCACCTCTCAGGACTTTCTCCAACTATAGACTCTATACTTACTCTCTCGACTAATAATCCGTTCCAGCATGCGGCCCGGCTGGACCGATGGATCTAAGCCGGAATCGGCGTCGCTCGGCAAAACGATGACGGCACACGTTGGATCACAATGAAAACAACGGGAAGCCTCGTAGACGTGAAATTAAATGAGAAATGGCGGAGAGATAAAAAATGAATGTAAAAAAAAATTGCCATGAAATCAATAATGCTTAAGGTTAAGGCCAAGTGACATAAGACACTCGTTGTTCGAGACGCGCGCGATCGGCATTCCGTCATTAACATATATGCGGCTCTCTGTGATCCTCGCATCAAGCGGCTCTCTGTGGTCAAGCTGCATCAACGAGATTTCAATATTATTCGAAGCCGAGGCGATTCTACCGTCCGCCAAAACGGTTATTATAATATAATTTTTTTTTAATTACAATAATCAATTATTATAATTATAGTAATAATATAAATATTATTATGATATTATTATTATTATAAATTATTATAATAATCATAGCAGTAGCAAAAAAAGTGTACGAGTTTTGGAGATCATCGAGACAGGAAGGCTAAGCCTCGAACCGCGAGATATGGAATTCCAAGCAATTTTTTTCAGTCGCGAGTTCGAAGGATTTCGGTCAGTTCGGCTCGAGGTATCGTTAACGGAAATATTATGAGAAATGATGATACGTTGATTCGGCGATAATTATGGGAAGAGCGAGGGTGGTCGCAGGGCCGTTATAACGAGATGAAAGGATTGTCGGGAAAATAAAGTTTCGGCGGGCTCGATCGGCGGGCGTACGGCGAGCGCGGAGGACGAGGAATTGAACGACACCGCACCATCGCTAATTTGGTATTACGTTTCAAGGTGATTATGTTCCAACTGAGGGGGAAACGCTGTAAGGGGATTTAAACGGCTCCTTAATACGAAACAAAGAGCTCGTCGCCTGTTCGCTTTTCGGGATGCGTGCTGTCCTATATAGCCCGTGGGTGCGAGAACGGACCTCACACATCGCGAACGGCATCGGCTGATGCCGATCCTCGCTACCTTCCTGCTCCCTGAGACAGAGTTCCGACGAAACGAGACCTCGAGAGGATTCCCCGAGGAAACGAACGGGTGTTTACACCAACCAAATTACACGATTCCTCGAGGTTCTAGATTAAATTAGAGATCGGTTATTATCCCCAAAAATAACCCTCTTTTTCGCATTCTTCCCGAGAAAATTTCACCCGCTATGATCATTCGGAAAGCTTACCGAATTCCACCTAATAAAAAATATTGGGCACGAAGATGTGACGAAAAATATTTTTTTACTCTAAAAAGAATGGTACGGTAAACAAAGACAAGCCAGAGACGTCCAAATGTGTTAGTCAGTCGATAAGATTCTGGATTAATTAATTATTTAATTCTTAAATTAATTCTTAATTAGTTACTTCTTAAATTTAACCTTAATGATTTAATTCTTCAATTGAATCTTAATTATTTGAGCCTTTAATTTAATATTAATTATTTTATTCTTGCCACCTTCCTGCTCTTTGAAACAGGTTCCCGACGAAAGGAGAGTTCGAGAGGATTCCTTGAGGGAATGAACGTGTGTTAACACCGGCCAAATTACACGATTTTACGAGGTTATAGATTAAATTAGAAATCGGTTATTACCCCCCACCCCCAGGCTGTGCGCGAGCTGTCCAAATGGTTACGCGATTGGTTCGATTCAGTATTAATTACCCCAAAGATTTTTCTCCCAATTATTAAAATATGATTTGAGGCAACCTAAACTTTTTCGTCCCAGCTGAATAAAATGAATTCGAACGCACATCGGCTCGAGCCTTGGCCAATCCAACAATTTTTTCTTGACCGCAAAAAATCCTCTCGATCCCATCAATCCGACCCTCACGCGGTTCTCCCGAGAAACAACAAAACATCTCGAGTCTCGGACAATCCTCGCCCCCATGCCAAGCTCCCGTATCTAACATCGAATTCTCAAATTCAAAAAAAAAGTCCACCATAAACTATCGCGTCTTTCGGTGGAAGATCCAGCGATAGAGAAGCCGCGCGTTGGCGCGAGTTCGGAAGCGATCTCGGGGATTCCCCGTTACGCGGAGCTTCGAAAGAGTCTCAAACGGTCCGTGCGTTACCTCCGTTCTTCCTAACGGCGAATAACAGCGCCGAGAAAAATTCGAGGAGCAAGAGGCACAACGCGTTCGTACGAAACAAGATGTATCTTACGAGGCGGAGAACGTCACTAATACACCGGGCAATATAGGAGTCCCTGGACGTTGGTACGCCTCACCTTCGCCATAAAGTAAGGTATGATAAAACACGAGCGACGTTCTTGATAGGCGGTTCGCGTGGGAAGGTGGCGTCCAGCTCTCCGAACAGCGAGAGCTATCTCCGCCGAGCTTGTGTACCGTAGTGCGGGGCGTTAAGATTGGTACACATCGATAAACGGCCACGGAGAGGAGAGAGATTCGAGAGACAAGATCGTGGTATCGATATGTCTGTCGCGCGCCGGGCTCGCCTCCTTTCTTTCCTCCTTTCCTTCTTTCTCTTTTCTCTTTACCTGGCTTCGTGTGCGGATGCGTGAGTGTCCGTACTACCGGCTTACACATCCCCCCCCCCTAAGAGAGAGACCATTAATACACTGTCCGGAGGCGCTGTGCAGTCTCATAAATACGCGACTCGATCGCGGACAACAAAAGTTATAAAAAATTGGCATGTAACTCAAGTCCAAAGCTCGGGTGCATAAATCGATTAGTACTCGCGGTGCGAGAGTTTCTGCGCCGATCGCGAATTGCGCGGTGGCACCTCAAAGTACCTAGCGGGACGCTGAGTTTGTACCTCGAGGCGGTTTACGTCGTGGTTTCTTTACGATAGATGTAGTATATGGATGGCGTTGTGTACGGATGGTTATAGTGTTTAAAAAAATTAATTTAATGGACTGAGCTGGTAGTTTTGGTACACTAAATTTAATGTACGATTGTGACGAAAAATTAATGAACTTTTACAGTAAAATTAAAGTAAATTATTCCATTTTATAGATAAAATGAAAAATGTAGTTCAATAGTTAAAGTAAATTATAAAAATTCGGTATTTCTAAAGTTTTTAACAGAGCTGGGCAAAATGCACTAAGTACTTGTATATGTATTGAAGCATCGAGTACCGATTCAGTGCCCACTATACAAAGATTCAAGAATTTAGTTCTGCCAAGACTCAATACATCAACACGTCATACTCAAGAACTACCTAGCGCTCAGTACTTCGAGTATTTGATACTTTAATACGCACTTCAAGTACGTATGGTATTTGCCCAGCCCTGGTTTTTAATATACTGCACGCTAATTTTTCACAATTGCACATGAAATTTAATATACCAGTTCATGCATAAAACTTTCAGTGCCAGTACATAAAATTTCATACGTTTTTTTTATCGTGTAGGGTAAAAGTGGTGAATATGGCCTACCTCGATTAACACGTAAATCAATGATATATGGACCGGGCCATATTCCCCACTTTTACCCTATAGTACAACAGTTATTTTTTTTAAGATCGTATAACTCCTTTATCGGGCTACCAGAACGAAAAGAAAGGAGAGCGGGAACGGAGTTCTATCGCTCCCGGAGGATCTCGGCGCGCGCCCGACGTAGAGAAGGTTCGGGATAAAGGGAAGAAAAGAAAAGTCCTTTCTTCCGCAATCAAGAATTTTTCTTTGCTCTCAACCCCCCGGTTCGGACACACGTTAGCCGGTCGCGCGCCGATCGGCGGAGATACTTTTTTATCTCCGTACGATCGCCGGAGTTGGCCCCGTGTCTCGGGTTCACACGAATCTCGCAGTAGTATCGGGACGGTCTTTGGTTTATTTTTTATTTATTTTTTTTGACTCTCGCGGGGTATCCGACTCTTTTTTTCATTCATTTTTATTATTTTCTCATTCGCCCTCGGGCGTGTTACTAGGAGGTGAGAAAAAGGAAGAGTCACGTGGGATGAAAGCGAAACAAGCGAAATAATTGGCGGTCCTGGAGAGCTCTCACGATCGATTCGGTGAAATGAACAACGGCACTGAGAAGAGAGTTTTTTTTTTCTTTTTTTTACTTCTCGCTGATCGATCTTCGCGGCAAGTATTTTTTCCTAACACAAACACGTAAAATCCCGCTTTCCGTTCCTGTGAAGTATGCGCAGAAAGGTACTTTTTCACATCGCGGGCGGGTAAAATACCATATTACAAACGCAATATGGCATTTTTTCCCGCACTAGAGCCGAAAAGTGCCTTTCTACGCGCACTTCACTGGAACGGAAAGCGTGACTTTCGTGAATTTGTTAGGAAAAATTATGTGGATGGCATGGCCGTAGAAAAGAACTCCCTATCTACGCCCTTGCCATACAAATAACTATTCCCTTACGGAGCATACCGGTTGAAAAATGTCTCACCTATGTGCTCGACCCGCAATGCGACGATGCTGGAAATGCCGAATAGTGACGAGACCATCTGACGCACGTAGGGTCGCTCTTTTCTCTCGTACCCGAGAGGAACCGAGCCTCTATCTCTTCCGCGTACCGAAAGTTTTAAGACACGGGAATAAAGTATACGATCGGTCCATGTAAGGAGCAGCAGCGATCCCGAAGAGCCGCGGACTGCACACGAGCCGCGAGAGAAGCGAGGGACGCGAACCCGCGCGGAGAGATATGTGGGTAATTTATGACGTTGAATATTGTATACGCAACCGCACACCGTCGGTACCGAACCACCCGCGGCTGCAAGCTCGGGAATCTTACAGTTATTTCGGAGGTGTCAAACGTTTCTTCGGCTCGCACGATTAAAATAAAAATTCTTGAAATTACTTGATATAAAAATTAAATGTCCTCGAAAATGATAAACGCATTCGTCGAAATTGAGTTGAGATTATAATTTTTGAATTAAAAATTGTAGGTTAGCGGTAAGCTGTTTCCTCTGGTCGTTACAGTCTGAAAACATTTAATCTTGAACTCTTAAACACACTGATGAAATGGATCAAATAATGGTCAAAATTACAATCCAATAATTACCGTTTAGCGGTAAGCAATGTTCCCGCTGACCGTTAACGGGTCAAAACATCTATTTTTAAACTGGGAATACATTTGTGAAGATTAATCAAATAATGGTCAATGACTGGTACATAGTCATCGCAGTTGCAAGTTACCTGTTTATCGCTATGTACCAAGGCATTAGTGTTAGTACACATAGCACTTCGATACCGTGACTGCGTATTACCGTCCCATCATCACCGAGTCTAATTCCCGCAGACTCGACAGTGAGTGCGTACGGGAACCTTCCGAACAGTCGCCAGTCGTTCGCGGACGATTATCCATTTCTGCTCATCGTACGTCGCCGGCGCGCGGCCAGCGAGCGGTCCCGCGGCTTCCTCTATAGGCACACTACTCCTTTACCTGCGCTTCCCCCCGCGCGGATAATGTGCATATCTCACTACGAAGGTTTATTACAGCTCGGGCTATTACCGCTGTCATTGCCTGCGCTCGAGCCACGTGCGAGTGCATCTTTATTAAGCGTGCGACACCGCGGATACCCGCTGCGTGCACATGCGTACCTCTATGGTATATATATGCATGTGTGTATACATAGATATACACGTATGGGACAAGTGCGCAGCACTCTTGAGACCGGTGAGCGCCTTTCCCCCTTTCTATAATACATAATCGCATTCTTTGATATCAAGACCTACAGAGATCACGTAATGAACACGAGAAAGCGACGAAGAGGATCAAACAGTCCAACAGGAAGCTGCAAACTACAGTGTCACGAAGTATATCGCACTCTTCAAAAGTTGGCGCGCCAGGATATTTATCGACTTTCGAGATTTTCAATGTCGCAGTATTGTTGGGTAACATTTATATGACGAATTAATTTCGGCCTAAACTTATTTCCACCAAAAAGTCACTAAGTTGAAGAAAAAGCACTTCTTTTTTCCTTTCGGCGATTTGCAGTTAAGCGCACAAAAATATGTGATCGATGATCGAGTGTCTCGAATGGTGCGCTATTTTATACAATTTTCTGATTTTTTCTGTTTCGCCCTCCCTGTCTTTCTAAATTCATCCGGTTCTGTAAGTTTTCGACCAGAAGTAACGTTATATTGGAAGTATGTTTGACGCATTTTCGGAACGACTTCACTTATTATATCTTATTTTTATTTTCGACCGGATATCTTATTTTTCGACCGGAAGTGACGTCATACAGGAAGTGTTTTACTTCCGGCTTCAAAATCTATTTTGTCGCCGGGAAGAGACGTATTTCCGGTCGAAAAATGAGATTGCCAAACCGGAACTGACGTATGTCCGACATAAAGTCACTTCCAGTCGACAAATCGAGATTTCCAAAAGGTATAAAAAAAAATTACGCTCATTTCGACACCACCATGGGGTAGAGCGATTCGCGCGTTATTTTTTATAGTGGCTCTCCAATAGGTTTCCCACTCTTATACACCTTAAAGTAAATTACACACACCGTGCTTTGTTACATTTCTCCTCAGCGAGAGTACAATCATAATATTTTCTCGGTTCAATTCCCGTGGCGCGGGAGTCGTGCGATGAAATAGAACCGATGTTTAGGTGGGTGAGCCGGGCGAGTGAGCCGGGCTATCCTGAAATTTAATTAAAATCTTGATGTACAGTAGCGGCCGTATCACCGGAACGTTTCGACTTTGCGCTCCGCAACTTGGAGCGTTCCTCTCCCTCCTCGTCGTGCCGTCTCCCTTGGCTCTCGCCTCGTTCGACTCGGTGAGAGGATCGTCATTTCGCAGCGTGCGTGAACGTCGCCGCGAGAGAACATAAGCCGGGCTCGCGCGACGACTGCGCTAGCCCGTCGACCGCAGCATCACAGAGCCTGGACCGACTCTCTCCGGCGAGGAGCCGCCGCCGGTTCCAGTTCGTCCAGTGATTTGTAATTACCGCCGCTAATATGATACACTTGGGATTCAGTGGCTCTCATTCGATTGGATTCGTTTCGCGATGAGCGGACAAAGGGTCCGCGATCGGCGGGACACTGAGAACTTGTGCTGCACGCGAATGGTCCCATCCCGGCCCGAGAGCTTTACGATCGGTCTCGGCGCCACAGGTTAATCATTCGCCGTCCGTTCTATCTCCTCGCCGCGGCTCCCACTTCGTTACCTCTTCGCCGGGACCAGCGTCTATCGGCCTCGTCGTTTTGCCCTTCCGTGCGCCACCGACGCCCGAGCATCGACGAGGCAAGACCGTGGAAGTCATATCCTCCCTCGCGTCATCTTATTTTCTTTTTGGCCCACCGTGGCTCCCGGGTACGGCTACCGGTCTCCGCCGGCCACCGTGTGATTCAATGCCCTCTCCCGGGTACCGATGTATCGATGAATCCCGGGGGTTGTAATTTTTCTCGCGCTCGTTCAATCCGTTATACACACTACGTTACCAATGAATATAATGAATTCTCGGTGGGTAGTCGAAAAATTGTTATCCAATCAGATAACCAATCGATTCGAACGAGCACGCTGGGCGAAAGACTCGGTATCAATGGTACTTGTCGGTGATTATTCTCTCGCGACTGTACACCGCGCTATCGGGCCGAATGTTATACTGCGCTACGGTAACGAGAAGCTGCACCTATGGTTTTGCTTCTCTCGACGACGAGACCAAGGTTTCTCTTGCCAAGTATTAATATCCCTCGAGGGTACTTGGGAAAGGATTTTATTTTTTTGTAGACGGAGAAATTTGTCTAGAGAAATTTTTGTCGAATGAACAGAGGGTCGGATTTTGAGACGTTAGGTTGAACTCGAGATCGCTCTTGCGATCGAAGCTTAGATCGCTCTTCCGATCGGAATTAAAATCGATCTTAAGAGCGATCTTAAGATCGCTCTTCTGATCGGAATTAAGATCGATCTTAAGATCGCTCTTGCGATCGGACTTAAGATCGCTCTTGCAGTCAAACTTAAGATCGGCGTTTGGCCCGAACGTCTTTGCGCACTATCTTAGGTTCTATCTTAAGTACCGGACCTCAGTTCTTCGATCTTAAATTATCTTAAATTCGAACTTAAGTCGGAACTCAAATTCGATCTTAAATTCGAACTTAAGTCGGAACTCAAATTCGATCTTAAATTCGAACTTAAGATCGATCTTAAATACAAACTAATAAGCAGCGATAAGAAGATAACTAAAAAAATCTTATCGCCCTCCACGTAGTTTTCCATGCATCTTCACAATCATTGATTATGGCATTGAGGAGAACAATTAGCAATCATTCCATAGAACGGATTCAAGAAATTCAAGATTCAAGAAAGTTGAACGCATTTGGGATCCAAATGCAGATTCTACCCCGAAAAAGTATTAAAGTTCCATGTTCAAATTTAAATTTTGAAAAAAGTTCAAATTTAATTTTGAACTCAAACTGCTATCTCGAACATATCGATAGATCTTAAGCACGCAAAGAAATTCTGGCCAAACTTCGATCTTAAGTTCAACCTAACATCTTAAAATTCGAGCCTACATCAGTTGCACTCAAATCGCGTAGACATTTCAGAGTGTTAC
The DNA here is from genome assembly GCA_030522725.1 of Ichneumoninae sp. B BG-2022a. Classification (NCBI taxonomy): domain Eukaryota; kingdom Metazoa; phylum Arthropoda; class Insecta; order Hymenoptera; family Ichneumonidae; species Ichneumoninae sp. B BG-2022a. The sequence continues at coordinate 57,713 of JAPYZD010000826.1, forward strand.
ATCGCGGCTCGGCGAGACCCCGGAAAGGCGTCTTTTCGGAGCTTGTCATGGCCCGTTGTAACGCATTAAAATGTCTACCATGGATATGGTCAGATTACCATGGTAATCCGGAGCATTCACTGCTAGTCGAGGATTTCAGCTATCGAAACCGGCACGCTTGCCACAATCGTACCAAATGAAGCCCTCAGCGTCGGGCGACAGAGGGAGAGAGATCCATCTCTCACATGAGATGCTGCGAGCTGGATGGACTGCGGGATAACTGGAGGAGGCAGCGTGCAAATTGATTTGCGGTTTGCCGGGTGCCGATATTCACGCGCTTCTGGCGCCACAACGGCATTCCGGCGTTTCCGGAATGGCATTATACGGTCCCGGGAGGCTGGGGAGAGGCTCCCATCGGGCCTCTCCGGCCTCTCCCGTCCTCAGAGCACTCGACATTAACGCTCTGATGTTAACAAGAACGAAGAATTAACGGGCGAATACGAGAGGCGCCTCGGCTTCGATACGAGATCCGTGTATTTTCGTCTTTCTCGGCCACCGTCGCCGATTTTTCGAGTGTCTCGTGGATGTCTCTCGCGCCATGTGTACACGCGCGAGTATTTCCCTCACACACACGCGCTAAAAACCGAGTCGAGCACACCCGACGGACCGAAACGGCAAGGTCCTCCGGACTGTTGCCGATCGGTACGTAAAATCCGTGACATCCTCGCTGTGTTGCGACTTCATTACAACTCCCGGCAACCATACCGAATTCACTCCGTTCGAGAGTTTCGTAAGATGATCCGACCGAAAAAAAGAAAAAATTTAAGTAAACATATCCAACGAGGCTGACTGTCCCGACCGACAGTAGAAATTACTCACCCGCCCGTTGTAAAACCGGCGTAAGAAAATATGTATTTATGATCTCGCGAAGAAGACAAATAAATTCTCGCGACGTCGAATGACGTAGATCGAATTTTGCGCGATAGGTGTTTTTTTTAAAGCTGTATGACTATCGTGTGCCGAATTGCCTGGGAAAATCCGGGAATGTGTTTGGACGCAGGTGACGTGTGGTTTTTAATCTTTTAACGGCCCGGCGGTAAATCATCGCGAATTCCAATGCGTCGCGGCCGCGATTGTGAGGAGCGAGATGATAAGTGAGGAATTCGTGGCCCGATCTATCACCCCAATGAGAATTTATAAGTTCGGCCTAATCGCGATCCCTTTATTCCGGTGCGCTTTGATGACGATAAGGTCTCCTGTTTCGAGAAAAGAAAGAGAGGAAAAAAAACCATCGGTGATTGGCGTGACACAGTATTTTAGGTATTCCGTGGCAATCACGAAACTCGGTCATCTATATTTGTCTGATTATTCGTCGGGTGACTCATCGATACTGATTCGTAAATAGAGCGCGGCTATCTCGACAATGAGAGTCTAATGGTCTTCGGTGAGGGCGAAGAGGAGAGAGAAAAGGGCGCAACAGAAATGTAACGAAGAGATTGGAGGGAAGATGCGCGTGTTGTCTCCGGGCCGAAATCTATGGGAACCGAGAGACGAGCATTCACAATGGCGGGCTTATTAAAATTCCAGGTTGTATTTTATGTGCGCGAGGATAGTATACAACACCGTGGTTGAGGCCTTTCGAGTGTGAGGGAGAGAAAGCGAAAAAGGGAGATTGAGAAGAAGCTGAGAATAAAGAGAAGCAGATGAAGAAGAGGAAGGAGAGAAGGCAGCGTGCGAGAAGGAGAAAGGCGAAGAATAATACGACAACGACGAAGAGGGGGAAGAAATTGGATACGCTGGTAGGATTAGAGAAACGGAGAAAGAGAACGGGAACGATTTCGAGGAGAAGGGGAGCAGGCCACGCGACTCTCGCTTCGGCGTAATCTCGTTGCATCTACACCCACGCGTACTAACTGAGGTACGACCGGACACCGGAGCGTATTCACCGTGTCCGACTCTACGCCGGGATTCCCTCCCGCCCCTTCTTATTTTTTTTGTCTTCTTTTCTCTCGTTCTTTGCCTCTCGTTCTCAAAGTAGCCGGACGAGCGCGGCTGTCGATAAATAATACTCGAATACAGTGGACCACTGTAGAAACGAGATACGGACGAAATCGAAGGAAATACATGGCGAAAAAAATTGCATTGAGCGTATCGCTCGTGGAAAAAAGTATACGTGAAAATATATTTTTCATATATTTAGTATACTTTTCATTAAACAAAAGTTTTATTATTGTATATAATTTGGAAAGTGGTTTGTTCGTTTGTTTGCCACAATTCTATGTATCCAGAAGTTCCCCTGAGTACCGGTTATATTATAAAGTACCCCCTCACCCAGTGTTCAAGAAACTCATTTTTCGAACGGAAAAACGTCACTTCCGGTTTGGAAATGTTATTTTTGAAATATGTCACATTTGATTTGGGAATCTCATTTTTCAATCAGAACTGACGTCATAGCTGAAATACGTTATTTCCGGTTTATGTGAAAATATATTTTTCATATGGTTAGTATACGTTTCACGAAAAATTGTATATTATTATATATAATTTGGAAAGTGGTTTGTTCGTTTGTTTGCCCCAATTCTATGTATCCAGGATTCCCACTGGATGCTGATTATTTTAAGTACCCCGACAACAGCGCTGTGCACTATCGTCGGGTGCAAGAAACTCATTTTTCGAACGTCACTTCCGGTTTGGAAATGTTATTTTTGAAATATGTCACATTTGGTTTGGGAATCTCATTTTTTCAATCGGAAGTAACGTCATACCTGAAATACGTCATTTCCGTTTTGGAATAGTATTTTACGATACTAGTGCGAAAAAACTTTTTCTGACGAGTGTGAACTTGCAGCACGAGCCGAAAGCAAGTGTTGCAATCACGAGTTGAGAAAACGTTCTTCGTAGGAGTATCCTATCAAATTTTACTTCATGAGGTATAAAACTGCCATTTTCGCACCGAGTGAAAGTAAATCTCATTTTTCGACACGAAGTGACGTTACACCTGAAAGCCGTAATATCCGGTTTGAAAATCTTATTTTTCGACACGAAGTGACGTCATACCAGAAATACGTCACTTCCGGTCAAAAAAATAAGATTTTAGAACTGGAAGTGAAGTTACAGAGAAATTTTTTGATTTTTCTTCCGAATGAATCTCCGACTTTTGGTAGACGCGCGTAATGGAACTGTAACAAATCCATCGCGGACCAAACTTTTTTAACTGGATGAAGGGAAAGAATGAACCATGATGCGTTACGATTCGTCGACTAGGTGAAAGGCAAATTTACACGGTGAGTCGAGTTTGAGAATGAAACACGGGGAATCCCCCGCTGTTTGCGGTCGTCGTTATCTAAACGGCGCTTTCTTATCTCCGGCGAATTTTCATCGCTGTTGAAAGCTGCGGGGCATTACGAGGATAATCTTGTGTCGCGAGAATGATGTGCAAACTCACGCTAAGCATCGTCACACGTTCTCGGGTGTAAAGAGAGAAAGAGTACGTTACCCTCGGGGAGTGAGAACACATAAGCTTGTTCTCGGGCTTATCGCTCACCGGCGACGACCGCTTATCAAGCGCCAGTCCGACAGACACTGCGGCTCAGGTGAGAATGCCGAGATCGAAAGACCGCATTAGACATGTTCCTTAAATCCTGCCGTACCGATTTCACTCTTAAAAACCTTGAGAATTATGGATTCCGGGCGAAATAAATTCCGTCTTTATCAAATACCTCGATGAAGACGTAAGCGGCAAAAGCATCCGTGATCCTTTGCCAGCTACAATTTCGCCCTGTCCGTCGGTTTGTCCAGTCAAAAACACATAACTTTCTGTTCCAGCGCACACGGAACGAGCTAGCAGTTAATTATTAATTTTAGAAAAAAAAAATGATAGAATTTAACCAACGTTAAAATTTCATACATAATTACAAATATACGCATCGTTCCAAGCCACGCCAGGCAACGTATCTCTCGCTTACCTACAGTCTATAAAAATGGGGTCGATAAGTCCATGCATGTATGGGTATGCTTGACGGCCGTCGGGCACGGTAATTCAACATTTGGCTTGCAGATACAGCGGACGACCACATTTCTTGTAACTGCATAATTCCAATCGACCGCATATTCCCAAAAATGACGAGCGCGTAAGTCCAATTCGGTCCCTTCTCAAGGTTCGTGTACCTGCTCGGTGGGGAAACAAACGACTCCTTCCCTTTTGCTACCTGCGAATGAAATCGTCGCAGCTATAGCCACGACAACGAGAGGACGCAGCAGCAAGCTTGATGTAAGACAAAGATCGATGGACTCTTACTCTACATTTTGTTTTATTCAGGCATCGGACATATTCGTACAATTTTTATTCGTACATATCGGACAATTTTTATTATTGATCAAATTTGTCCTCTTATAAAAAGCCTATTTTTCCTAGGAAAAAAAATTAGTACCCAAGCAATGCCGTTAAATTGAGGCGTTCGCCATCATTAAACCATAGTGCCGATACACACGCGTTCGGTATCAAAATTTGTGATTCGATCGATTTGCCACATAAGTCGAGTCGCACTGTGATTGTGAACGGGACATTTTTATTGGTCCTTCGCGCCGGTTCTGAGATTCCAGTCTCACCTATTTAATCAGTGAAGTTAAACCGTGAAATCAGAGCAACCGAACACAGGCTGATTACGACGTCCCGGACGGAAGAGTAACTCATCCTCCACCAACGGGTCACAACGTCACCAGCGTCGGCGACTTCGCGCCGCAAGGGTAACCTCGTTAAAAGAGTTCATTGCCAAGAACCTCCACTCCACCTTCCACAAACATCCGCTAGGCTTCACAACACCGAAGAATGACTAATAATGTTAGTCGGCTTCTCCAAAAACGGGAAACCATAAAGAACAAGCTCCAAAGTTTCAAGAACTTACTGGATGAACGGCAAAACGAACCTGACATTTATGTGTTAAAAGCGCACATGGGTCGACTAGAAACTGCCTTCGCGAAGTTAGAAGAAACAACAAGTGAATTGAACGAGCTTGATATATCATATCGAATCACAGGAGATGAAAATCGGCATGATTCACAACAAGCAACGATGGAAACGGACTACGTTAACGTCCTAGCTAGATTTTATAAACTGCAGGACAAAGCCACGCAAGCCACAGCAGCAGCAGCAGCGGCAAGTTCATGTTCCAGCATCCAAGCGTTACCAAATTCATCCTCATCAGCATTCACACCAGCGCGTCTTTCCGAACTGAGTTTTCCAAAATTCACAGGAAGATACGAAGACTGGATAAGTTTTCAAGACGACTTTCAGTCGGCGATCGGGAAACGACCAGATCTCAGCGACACGGAAAGATTGACGTATCTGCGGTCATGTCTCAGCGGGGAACCTGAGCGACTCGTACGACAATTTCAGACTACGGACGAGGGCTACCAAAGCGCTTGGAAGCTTCTCACAAAAACGTTCGGGAATACAGGCAGGATTCGCGAAAGTCATATAGCGGCAATTTTGAACGTTTCCACAATGCAAACGGAGTCGGCACAGGATCTCAGGGAATTGATAAACACTATCGAGCTTCATTGCGCGGCACTCGAGTCGCTCGGCGAAAACACATTCAGCACGATGATGCTTTACATCGCGCTGACCAAAGTCGACAAATCGACACGCAAACTGTGGAGGCTGTCTCTGAAGGAAGATGAATTGCCAACATACGAACAATTCATCACATTCCTTCGATGGGTGGTCAAATCATTGGATGATCCTTTCGACACTTCCAAGGTTTGAGGGTTAAATAGCGAACACAGTGTCCAATCACACACCTTCAGTATCAGGATTTCTGAACCTGATTGACTTGTCGCATAAGTCGAGTCGCACTATGATTGTGAACACAATACAAAGAGACTTCAAACCGCAACCAAATTTTCTGTATGGCCACCACATATAAAATGTAGTTTTGATATTGAATTTCAAACATAAAAACTTCATGCTAAGTCAATGACAAGTCCTGCAGGAGAGCAGACCAGGAGGAGGCATCGACCCGAGAATACAGATTTTCGATGTTGGAACGAGTGACGCGGAAAGCGGAAACGTCACGGAGGCTGTCATACGAAATCGATTCTCCATCTCCACGTCTCTCTCTCCCTAGCCATCCCCACTGGCACACACAGATAGCTCGTTATTCCGAAGGACCTTCGTTCGTCGTCTGTCAGTCAGGGACGTCGACGACCTACCCCTATCTGGAACCGGAGATGCACGGCCGTTCGTTGAGTTTGGCGAGCTGCCAGATTCGAATTAACGTAACGAGTGCGCGGGCTTACACGTGCGGGTGGAAATGATATATATAGAACATCGTAGAGAATAGCACTGTAGCGTGTCGTACCTTTCAGCGAAAAGTTAACAGAAACGCGAGCGCCGACAGGTACCAGTCGCGCTAACCGATGACCCACATAGTTTGCAAAATGAGATTTCGCTGAACCCAACACCGAGTTCTCTCTCCCTATAAAAATATTTTCAACTAAACACATCCATCATTTTAATTTCAAATTCCCACGTATTGCAACATTTCCGACATACTCGCGTTGCAATTTTTTTTGTATTTGTTCTTATTTTATTGATAACTCCAAAATGCTTGTAGCGTCTTAAAAAAATGTAATATCGGTAGGCTTAGTAGTTTGCAGTTGCACGTAGATCTGACTAATTTGTTAAGACCCTTTCACGGAGAAAAAAATCAATTTATTCAATAATTATCATGTAAAATTTACTTAATAATTAATTAGCAGTCGAAAATTATATTTATTGTAACTACACTGATAATATTTTTTAAATTCACTCATAAGTCCGACCACTTTAATTCACAGAAAAACCGGAAGTCACCTGGCAGATGTTCTCTGTTCTAGGTTATCGTAGAGTTTTAGGATTCGAGGCATTAAAAAAATTGAATCCCGGAACGACTTGGACATATATTTTGCGTGCGTGGAAAAGCCGAGTAAGATTAACGAGCGCAGCAGGATCGATTAATTTCGCAAACGTTCTCCGCGTTGCGGGATTGAGACGTATAGAGACTCTCAGTACGGTCTCTCCCGCGATCCATCCATCGTCCGACGATGGTCAAGTTCGTTCCGTCGCTTCACACATGTTATAACGGGCGAGCAAGAGAGAGAACGGCCCTAAGAGATCGCCGAGCGAGAATAATTTATTAGCATATACCAACCGTGGAGAGTGGTTTATCGTCGGCTTTAAATGCGCGCTCCTACAAGGCGGGCGAGAGCGATGAAACGCGGAGCGCCTCCGAGACCCTTATCTCCGCCACCCCCTTCGAAACAGATGTATATCGTTGTTGAATTATTCAGGGCTACCCCGTGGCGCCAAGGGGTCTTGTTCGGGAGTCGTTTCGTTACAGTTCGGGAACACCTGTTTTACTTGATAACGATTGAGTCGATTATTATTCACAGTCTCTCGTATACACTGCAGAATTCCAAAGCCGTCTAATCTGTGACGCCGATGGAAACGTGCCGTCAAGTTTGATAAATCAGCTTCGCATGCGTTCGAGAAAGTCTCAAACAAATTTGTTGTTATAGTTGGACGTACACATTTTAAAAAAATGTGTACTTTTTACAATAACTTATTGACCACAAAAATCCACAATTTTTTGTTTGTTAATTTTCTAGCTTTACAAACAAAAATACAAAATAGAATTGTCAATGACAGGGAAAACAAAAGGACAGGTTCGCATATTTAAATAAGTGACAAACAAGTTTGTCACTTATTTAACAACATTATTTTTACAAAATTTCGAATTCCGATTTTACGAAATTATTGTTTACTGTGCAGATTTGACCATTTTGTTCAAAATCTTTAACAGTGAAAAAAAATCAATTTAGTCAATAATTATTATATAAAATGTAGTTAATAATTAATTAGTAGTCGAAAATTATATTTATTTATATTGTACAAATTATATATAGAAAATTATTACATATAACTACACTAATTGTTAGTAAATCTTAGGATCTTAGGATAAGCACAGGCGCCGCGAACAAGCGCATAAGCGTTTAGGCGACCGCCTCATGCTTGGAAAGCAGTATTAAACTATTAAAAATGTAATTACCATTAAGAATCTGAAGACGGTTACCGTAAAATGTAAAATCTATAATTACATATGCAATGAGCATCCATACACATTTTATAAAATGTACGCTTACGGGTGGCGAAGCAAATGTTTGGTTGATCGAAAGGAATACCTCGTTTGATCAACGGATCAAACTAATAGGCCGTAGAATCGAATGTTTCTTTACTAACTACGACAATTATTTCGCTCGATCGACCAAAAATTTGTTTCGCCACCGGGAAGCGCGCATTTGCTTAACCCAACCAATCGATTTCTTTCTCTCGGTCTTCGTTGGAGCTATCGGCGTGCCAAAATCGTTTAGCCCAGAAACTTAGCCGTCGCGCACACCCGATCTTCAGGAATTCCGTCTTAACGATACCTCCGCAACGATCGAATATTCATAGGAGAAAAAAAACCATAAACCAATCGAGCAGCACTTCTCTATCAGTGTAGAGATTTACGCCTTTTATACGGTCTCACCGTGTGATTGAGTTACGTCTATTTTATGATCTCGCGCGTAAACGTTATGCCTGACCGGGCCCTCACGCATCACGATCGCTCGTAACCGCAGGATCATCTTGAGACGTTTCTCGATGCATCTGATTGCTGCCACTCGATTTATGAAAAATTTGTCTTCTTTCTTTTTTTTTATGTCGTTCTTCGCACTTCCGGCAAAATCTTTGCTCTCACTCCCCTCGTCGGATCTCGTCGGCAGGCAATTTTCTCGCAGCTCATCGAATTTCCGGTGGTCTGGCGCGGTTCCGTTCGACTCCTCGTTCGTCACGTTCTACATCTACCATGAGAAATTAATATTACCGTTTCATACTGTGCTTTGCGTATTTTCCATTTAAAAAATGTATTTTTCTATAAATATTATTCCAGACGATTTCTCATCTCGGTTCGATTTTATGTGTGGCGGAACTTTCCTGATGCTCCTCTATACGAGAAGATTAAAAGCATCGTATCGGCTAATGTCTCAATCGAGCAAGAGAAAAGCAAGTCCCGCGAGCTCGCAAGCGCCCGCGATAAAACATTTATTGTAATACCCGAGGCCGGCTATTACTCTGGTAATGGATGCTTTATGGCTCGCGATGCACCGACGTGCTTGCAATGATTATCATCGGGCGCTACTTCTTCCCGAGCCATCTTCTTGCCCCGAAGCCTTTCCTACCGTCCAGCAAAGTAATATATACAAAACCCACGCTCACCCACCGTCGTTTCTATACGCGGTTAACCCTTCTTCGCGGTTCGTCTTCATTGTTTATATCCACCTTCATTAGTATTCTACGACGGATGAAATTGTATGTTATTTTCTATCCGTCACTGACGAGGGCACGCATTCAACGCGCTTTAATCGAGTTTCGACCTAAACTTCACTTTAACGCGCTAAATTTATCATATATGGAACAATAAAAAAGGTGCAAATTAATTCGCACATCGCTTCCTTATTTATTACAATTTTGCGCATAACTTTCGCTATGAGAAAGTTCGTTGATCGATTTTGGCTTCTTCATAGAGGAAGCTATGCGTTAATTACTTTGGACATTTTTTCGCAACATACAACATTTCTATATTGCATAAAATTGAAACCGCAACATTTATTGTAGAAAATCGCTGATAGAAATTGGTGGATTTCGGCAATTTGACGCGATTTTCACCACTGATTACAAAACTGTAACTCATTTTACTCTTAACCTGATCTTTGATTCAAACATGAATTTTGGCTGAAATTAATTTGTCGTTAATAGTAACCCGTCAGTATAATAAAACACATACACACATACATACGTACATCCGGACGCCAGGTAAAAATCGAATTTCTCAACGTCTTGTACCATTTCCAGTGCGCTGACATTATAGTCGCAACATTATTTTACGGTAACATTTTTATTTACCATAACATTTATATCATTGTTTTTGCTTCCTCTACGAGGAAGCAAAACCAATGATAAAAATGAATGCGTCGGAGACTTTATCGTTCTCTGATGTATTGTCGTTTTCTCGGCTAAGCCTGGGAAAAATTTCATAAATTTATTACTCGACGACTTTCCAGTTGATTTCACTATGGAGAGCTCCGTGCAGTTGGAGCAATGTAATTTATGGTATGAACAACCAGCGGGACGTTAAAGTGCGAGAGTAGCCGCGAAGAGTAAAAGATGGAAAAAACGCATACTCGCGAGAGAAGTGCATAGTAGCCGCTCTCGGTGGAACGAAGTCGAGTAGAGGAGGCTGACGGGCATGCGAGCCGAGAGATGAGCGGCGACCGTCCGGCGAGAGGTGTAAAATTTTTTCTCTCTTTCTCGTGAACGCATATATCATGCTCGCGTAATGCAATATCGGCGGGTCTCCTCTGGCCCAGGGGCCTCAGCTGACATACCGCCGAGCTCGCGCACGTAAGCGAGCGGACTGTGCAGGGGCCCGCGTGTAAGTATAAGTAATGCCTGTTATTTGCCGGGTATTAGTTTTTGTCTGGTTCTAACTTATCGTTCTCGTAAAGTGGCGGACGATTACCTGTCTTCTACCGTACCAGCGAAACTCGTGGAAAAAAAAAAAAACAAAAACAAAAATCGGAAGGTGTCGTCGCGTGTCACTTGGCTGTCGCAATACCGACGAAATAACTTGGCATTTAACGCCAGAGCTTAACGCTCCAATCCAAGCAGATGGGAGAGATTACATCGATTGAGATGCTCACTAAATCCGGATTTGTGACAATGATTATGTCAGGCCGGAGCGGGGCACCCAGAAAAATAATTTATTTGGCGGCCACCGTTTATTTGATTTAAGTAAAATATTTATTTCATTAAAATAATTATTTTTTTTGATTCAAATACATATTTATTTGATTTAAATAAATATTTATTTGCTTTAAATACATATTTATTTCATTAAAATAAATATTTATTTATATCAAATAAATATTTTACTTGAACCAAATAAACGGTGGCCGTCAAATACATTTTTTTCTGGGTATGTAATACATGATAATGAAGCGAAAAAAAAATCGGTACGTGTCGTCGCGTGTCACTTGACTGTCGCAATACCGACGAAATAACTTTGCATTTCACGCCAGAGCTTAACGCTCAAATCCAAGCAGTTGGAAGAGAAATTGAGATTACATCGATTGAGATACTCACTAAATCCGGATTTGTGACAATGATTATGTCAGGCCGGAGCGGTGTAATGCATGATAACGATTAATCAATTTTGTGGTTTTTTCCATTTTATTCATCGTCGGCTTCGCGTCGCTCGATACAATCAAGCGAGCAGCGGAGCTCGTTTTACGAGACTGGATTTGCGTCACGGGCTTAATATGGACCCAGCGATTCATTTGATTTAATGCTTTTGAATTATACCACGCACTCGGCAATCGCCGCGTTTCGCAACGACTTAATATTTATGCGGATCAGTATCAACATCGGTCCGATCCAGTGATCGGGCCGATGTTGATACACATGCCGACGAAACATACTTCCGAATGTTTTAATTATACGATGTAATTCTGCTGGATCATTAATTACATTCTATACTGTGCGGATGTTGCACATCGGTGGCGATTAACTAGCGGATTTATACTCATCGAGTTGTTAATTCAGATCGCACGATTGCGTGCCTGGGCTTAAGGTTGTCAATATGGACTACCTTATTAGCACGTAAATCAATGATACACGCAGTAAAAAATAACTTTGTAAAACAACACATGCAAAATCTCATCAGAGAGACATAACATTAGAAAATGTTATCTGCGAGATAGAATCTTTAGAAAATTATATAGCTAACATAACTTTGCGAATATAACGTTACGCTACAGCGATTGAGTTAGAACTCAATCGCTGTAGCGTGTGCGTGGGTGCGCGTGGGTGTGCGTGGGTGTGCGTGGGTGTGCGTGGGTGTGCGTGGGTGTGCGTGGGTGTGCGTGGGTGTGCGTGGGTGTGCGTGA
>JAPYZD010000827.1:0-27220 GCA_030522725.1 Ichneumoninae sp. B BG-2022a
TTTAAATCTTTTTTGAAACAAAAATTTTTTTTTTTCATAAAAAAATTGTGTTTTTAATATACATAGGTTTTACGACAACGATCATTCAGATTATAAATTGGTGGATTTATAATATAATCATCAAAAAGAAAAAAATGTAGACAGGTTTTACAATCCAGATAATAAATTCGAATCACTAGAATTTTATTAATAACAGATTTTTTAAATTTTTTTCAAGTTTTAATTTGATTTCTTTTAAATCTTCTGAAGAATCAATTTTGATTAGATAACATGAAAGTATTGGAGATTGACCTTCAAAATTTCGTTTTTAAAATTCTGATTATTCTTCAATAAAAAAATAAAGTTAAGACATTATGATGATTTTCTTATTTTTACTAATAGTATTGTAATTTTTTTACGTAATCTCTTATTCATCAATATTGAATTTCAGGAGCTAGCAACGATAACAAATGTGACGATAATATCTCACGTACAAAATTTCTTTTTTTAGAAATAAATGAAATCATATTAAAAAAAAAAAGTTAATCAGAAAAGAAGTATTTAAAAAATTGATAAAATTTTGTTTTTGAAAAAATGTCTTGGACATTTTATTTAATCCAAAAAAAAGGCAAATAATATTCCATGGTGAAAATAATTTTTAAATAATAAATTTTTGATTATTGTTGTTGTCAAACACAAATTAAAACAAAATTATAATCAATAATGTTTTTTTTTATTTTATTGAAATATAGAAGATATAAAAAATAAAATATATAATTTATCTTGAAATACAGCTACCTCAAATGACATTAAATTATCACAAAAAAAATTTTTTAAAATAAAAGTCTTACGTGAATACATCCTTAATGTATCAATGACTTTATTTAAAAAATTATTTTTTTTTATTAAAAATTTGAAAAAAAAAAAAAATTTGAATTGTTGCAGATAAAAACATTTTTATTAATTGACTAGGTGATCTTGATTTCAATATTTCGTAGAGCATATTTTTGGCTAAAATTTGTGACTGGTGGAAAAAATAGAGATTAATTCCTTTTCTATATTATCATTTAATTTTCATATAATCATTTGATATTTTATTTCAGGTGCCAAAGAGATTGAGTGTAATATTTGAACAAATCCTCCAATTAATCACTTAAAATTATTGTTCGCTAGGTCGGGAGGTAATTTAAATTTTTATATTTAAGATGCGTATTATTATTTCCAGTCTAATTCTTATGAATGAAAAACTTATAGCATACTTAATCAATTTATTTCTTGAATTAAATTTCAAAATAATTGTAATCTCCCTCTATGGAATGATAAAAAAATGTCGCATAAATAATTGATTGATGTAAGAACTTGATAAAAATTCAATACTCATGTTACCTTAGAAATTTATAACAATTTTTTCTTAAGTGAACTTCAAAAATTAAAATTATATTTTGATAATTTTAATACTTTTTTTAAATTTTTTTGTTATGTCCCGTGCTATCAACCATGTCCCTAATTTTCTATAATGTTTAAGATTTTCCGTCATGTCTGATATTTTTTTCATATTTTTCTAATTTTATGCTTATCGTAACAAATAATTAGGATTTTGTGAAAAATAGTTTTACATATATTGTTAACTGTATCATGAAAATACCGGTAACATGTCATTATAATAGACATCAGGTTCTTTAAAAAATTAATTTATAAGAGATTTTGTTTATTATTACAAAATTCAATAGTATCCTAGAAAATGAAATTAATTGAATTATTTTTTTTAATAACTATTGCGATATGCTACACAAATGTGTTGGCAGTATCAAACGCTAGATCTTCAGGAGATCCATTACAAAGTGTGTACCAACATAGAGATCCAGCATCGGATTCTATTGAAATCAGTGTTGATTCAAGCGATGAAAATACGGAGAAAAATACTGAGGCTGAATCTATCGCGCCTAAGCGAAAAACGTTTATTTCCAGAACGGCAAATTATCTCAGACGATTTGGAAAATGCACGAATCCTAGGATCTATGAAAATCTGAATGAGCTTGAGGCAATTAAGACTTGGCTATCTCTTTGCAAACCCAAATTTGTCGGTCTTGATACGGAATTTATTACTGGAAGGATGGATCAGATTAACAATTTTGATTTTAAATATGAAACTAATCAAGTTGTATTGTGGGATGGAAGTTCTGAGGCCATTGTTGGTGTTGAAGGAGAGCTCCCGCCTAAGCTATCAGGACAGCTTTCTTCAAACATTTTATTCAAAGTTGAATATAATAAAGGGAGATTTGGTCGTAAGGAAGTAAGAATATATTATGAAAAGAAAAAGTACATCACTGTTGAGATCGTAACAGAAAAAGCCGTAAAGAAGCAACTGTTGGAATGGTTAAAAAATAGTCCTAAAATTCGTTTTGAGGGGGAAGTGGCTTTCGACCTAGCTGCTTCAAAATATCGTAATGAAATTCATTATATAAAAAAAGTGGAACTCGAATCAAAGAATAAAATTACATTCTACACCAGTAGAATAATGATTTCTGGAACTTTCAAAAAGAAATTGCCATGTGTCCCAATAAATCCGATATTGATTGAATTACCCGAAGATGTGAAAATTGAAGATTACAATATTGGAGATAAAATAATTAAGGTTACTCCGAATAAATATTTCGATAATTTTAAAGTTCGTGTATTTTAATAAATGCAGATGTAAAATTTTATGAAATCTGCTTTTTTGTTCGAATTATATTTTTTTGTTTAAATTATATTATATGTACGAACAATCTGAATATACATATTGATATCGTCAATTTATTGATTTTATTTTCACAATTTTAAAAATTTATATTATTAAAATTCTGTATATTTTGGACATTTACAATTCCCAATTCTATACTTACCGGAAATATTAAACGATGCCTTTTGCTGATTTTCAATTTAAGCTTTGACTTCTAAAATTTGGATAAGCCCTAGTTTGATCAGTTTTTGATAATACGCTGATTTAACAACACAAACTTAATACTGATGTGTAGAAGTATGTCAATTTCAACGTTCATAAATTCGTAAATTGATTTTCTTTTAAATCGAAGCTGACAACGTTGAGTTATATTTGATGAAGATCTGAAATAGTTTAGAACTTGTTTTTTAAGAATCAAGAATAAGTACGTAAACAACAATTTTGGTCAGAATATGTTTGTATAAAGGATTTCCCATTAGAAAATTTATTTGAAATACTTTTAAAGCAGCTCAGCAATCTTATATTCTTGAAGTTAACAGCTTGAGGGACTACTGGAGTCTCTTATATTCACAAAAAAAAGATATTGGAATTTTAGCAATATTGTAGTTCTCTGTAGCCGACATGTAAACTATAAGATGGCAATGATTACACCTGAAGACGAATGGAATGGAAAAAAGAATGTAAAATGAGTGGTCAAATGAAATGTAATAAAAATGTGTAAAATGGAATGTTAAATGAAATTTCTGCAAGAGTACAAAAAATGAAAATGTTCTGTAAAATAATTAATATAAATTTTTAAAAATAATAAATGTTCAATATAAACAATAACATAAGGGACGGATATTTGAATAATTATTTTTTTTTTTAATAATTTAGAAGTCTTGATATAAATTTTATAACAAAATTTCCTGAATTATTTTGATGAAAAAAATCCAACAATAAAGTGAAATGTAGCTTTTAATTAATTTCGAATTCTGATGAAAGAATTTATAATAAAAATCTTATTTGTAAAAAGCATTCAAATTTTTTAGAAATATTATAAAGTAGTTTATGAGAAAATTTAAAAGTTATTATCAGTAATTGGTCGGGATGATTCATTCCAAATACAGAATTTTGAAAGATAAAAATTTAAATTAAGAGATTATAATTTAATTAAATTTAAATTCTAATCCTTTTTATTTAATTAATAACTTTTAAAAAAGTATTATAGGATTAACATAAAAAATTTTTTAATAGATAATTACAACTATTAAATGATTAATAAAATTAAATTTTTTATAACAATTATTTTTTCCCTTATTAGATAAACATTTTTTAATTTTTTTTTTTTTTATTTTTTTTTAAATTAAATTTTGAATGGTGAGCATAAAAAAAAACCTTTTATCAAAAAAAGTCAAAAAAAACGTAAAATCTCGAAACAGAGGTTCTTTTATTCCTCATAATATCTTAAAAAAATTATTTATATTTTTTTAAAAAAAAGTTTTTTAAAAAAAAAGGGTTTTTAAAAAAAAAAGGGTTTTTCAAAAAAAAAGGGTTTTTAAAAAAAAAAGGGTATTTTAAAAAAAAAGGGTATTTTTTCTGAAAAAAAGAATATAATTTTTTATATATTAAAAAATATTATTATTATATCAAATGATATTGATGCTTTTTAATTCGAAAAAAATAATATAATAATAAAAAAAAAATAATAGTAATTATCATACATAGATACACAATTATACGATCTACTGAATGACGTCTATCAGCAGAATTTATTAATAAAGCTGAAATTTTTAATGAATTACGAAATTTTCCAAGTTTTTTTTTTGCGTTCTGTAAAAATTTGTTTGCCTTATTTACTTACATTTAATGTTGAATTTTGTGAAATAAGATTATTGACAATACCACGACCTTGATCAATTAATGAATCTAATACCTTTCCTGATTCCGATAACATAGATTGTTCATTTTCATAAGCTCCTATCAAAGCTGTTGAATTAATCTGATATTTATTACTTTCATTATAAATAACATACTTCTCTTCGTTTTAATCCTGAATTTCTTAACAATCTTTTATGTTCTAAATAATCTGCTTTAACATCATAAATTAAATTTAAATGTTTATTTAATGCTGCTTGTAAAATTGTTACGTCTTCACGAAAATTTCTTAATCGTCTAAATTAAATTAGATATATATATATATACCTCTCCCAAACAACTCCCAATGTTGATTTATTAAATTCATAATTGTTTTCTTTAAGAATTTTTTCAAAAAAATCTATAGATAAATACAAATTTTGAGCTCTAGCTTCTAATTCTTGTTGTGAAGCCAAAGTTTTAATTTTTTGATTTTCAAATTTACTAATTAAATTTTCTAATTCTAATTTTTTTTTAAGTGCTAATGGGAATTCTTGAGACAATATATTAATAGCCCTATTCATAAGGTTCGACTGATCCTGAAATTAGATTTATCGATTAATTTTTTTTTCCATCATAATTTTTTAAAAAATGCACTCAATCCTTTAATATAACAGACTCAATAATATTCATAATAAAAATCATTTCAATTCTTTTTTTGTAATCAAGTAATTTCAATCTATACCAATGCATAAAAATTATTTTTTTAAAATTTATTTAATAATTATTTTATAATATCTGAATATAAAAATTTCTAAAAAAATTTACAACAAAAATATTAATTTAAAAAATATATTATTTTTCAATTTAACAAGTTGAATTTCTAATTTAAGAATTAAAATCAAAATTTATTAAAACTTTAGAAAAAAAAAAAATTTATTTTTTCATATTATACATGTTTATAAAAATTATTATTAAAAAAAAATTTTTATTTGATTCACATAAAATTTAACATGCATTCATGCAATAATGACAAACATTTTACACATCAGGGACTTCTACTGACAGACTTAGAAAATCTTAAAATTATCTTGTATTATTTAAAAGAATTTGATTTTCAAGTTTTTTCGTTTAAACTTTTTAAACAATATAATTAAAAGAAGATTATTTTAAATTGATGATAATAAGGTGACAGTGAATTCTCACAATGCAACTAACTTTTCACAAATATCTTATTTGTTTCTTTGATAGCAGTTTTTACTGGAGAAGCTACTACAATAAGTGCATGGTTGAAAAAGAAACCTTTTACATGTGAAAAAGATCAACTAAGAAGTTGTGTCAATGGTCGTCTAATTGATTTAGAAATTATTGAAGATGGTAATAATTGTCGAGCAAATATTAATTACAATGATTTGACATTTCCAGTATTATTAAATATTGAAGGAGTTATTCCAAAAAAATTGATTGAAAAAAAGTTTTATCGATTAAAAAATAAAATTGATTTACATCAAATTCTGAAACAAATTCCTCAAAAAGAATTAGTATTTAAATGGTTTACAACAAAGCCCAAATTAGTTTTTTATGATGAAGAGTTACAATTGAATGGAGAATCTAAAACCCTTTTAGTCCAGACCGTTAAATTTTTCGAAGGTCTTTCAGAGGGATATATATCTTTAAAGCATAATGCAGAGGTAGTGAATATCCGCTTCAGATATAGCACTAAAAAATTTCCTTCAAGTATACGTATTAATCAAGAGATTGATTTCTCAGGCAGCTGTATTGGATTTAACAAATTTGATTATTTCTCATTTCCGACAATTTACGAAATACTTATGGATGTCCATCTTTGGAATTAGAACAAAACCACAACATAATTAAAGGTATATCAAGTGACGAGTCTCAAGATCCATCAACATCTGTTAGATCTAATAAGCTTGTATGGCGACATGATCAAAATCCGTCAGGCGACTCATCTGACATATCTGAAGATGAAGCGGATGTAAATTCAGATGCGCCAATTTTATTGGCATGGCTTGCAAGAAAACCAAAAATTGATATCACTGACAATTACAACATCGGATCAGTCGAATTGGATAAAATTCACGACATGTATATAAATTCAAGGATTCAAAGTTTCTCTTTCAGTAAAACTGGAAGAGCAGGAACTTTAACTGCCGCTGCAATCAACAAGAAAGATTTGCCAATGGAGTTTTCTTTCACGATTCCTAAGAATTTCCAACAAGACTCATTACGCGCTCTTGATGTAGACAATTTAGAAACCAAAATCACTTTGAGAGAAATCTCGAAATCTCTTCCTGCTGCTACTATGGTTGAAGAATGTCTCGATAATACAAAGCCTCTAATTCAAGTGCAAATTAGAGATTCACATTTTATTAATGATTATCATCTCATAACCAGTGTGACTTTTCGTGAAGAACAATTTTTCGGTGTTTTCAAGGTCGGTGTTGGGCATAGTACAAAACGTGTGGAATTCACTTTCGATAAACCTATTCCAGATACGATATCCAGGAATGTACCGATAGAATTCAGTAGAGCTAGACCTTTAGGCAGTTTAGACATAAAGTTTGTTCATAATTCGAAAGAAATAATCGGTGTCTTACGTAAGATATTCAAAACGATGAAACAAAATGAACTTGTCAACTTCCCAAGCGAAAGTTACATTGATACGATAACTTTAGATGAAGAAAGTGGATTACCTGTTATTAAACAAATTTTAAATAATGAATCATGGTTTTATAGTGAATCAATCTCCAGAAACTTTAGAGCTTAAAAGTTGGTTGGAAAGGGCAATAACCTTAAGATTTACGTCACCTATGAAAATCAAATTCTTCTTATTTGATCACCCGACTCGTGTTCAAAGTACAAAGTCCGCCACCTATTCTAATAGTAAACTTTCAAAGCAAGTAATAGACAAATTGTTCGAGGATTTTTCTCCGAGACGTGATAACTTCATTGAAGATTACCAAATGAATGTGTTAAAAGATGATGAAACTATTGGAATGAGATTATTGTCCTGGCTTTATAGTATGAAATCAAAAACCTTTTATTCAAATGATTTACCCGATGGTATCATAGAAAAAATAAGATTTCCGGATATTTGGACTTCACCACATTCGACTGTATATGAATTACGTTTAAAACTAAAAAACAATAAAAGGCATTTCACAATTTCTTATCGGGGTAAAGCTTTCCCAGGATTATTTGTAGCGAAAGAAATATCATGTCATCTCGAAATAAAACCAAATAAACAGGGGGTTGTTTCAAGACTATTAGGCATGAAAAATCAAAAATCTATTTTCAATCAGAATCAAAAATTAATAATTATTAAAATAAGATAATAAAAAATTATTTTGTTTTTTTAAATGACTTATTTTTTTTATGTGAAATGATTAGTTATTTCTATCATATATATTATTTCGTAGATTTTTATTGTAAAATTTAAGAATGTATTTTTCTCAAAAAACTAAATCAACATTTAAATTTCTAAATGATGCTACTAGACATTATCTTTTAATGTGATTTATATTTAAAAAGCATTAGATTTCAGAACAATATATGACTGAGAATTTAAGAAAGAATAAAAATATATTCTTATCAAATACAAACTTGGTGCCAATTACATGACTGCCTTTTAATTCTACAATTATTGTGAGAATGAAAGCGGTTTTCATTCATGTCATAAAAAAGAATTTGGTAACCTCATTCAAATTTATGATGTCCTAATTTGACCTTTATAATCTTTTATTACTTAAAGACAAATTTCATAAATTTTTATAATCAGGTACTGCGCATTCTTTATTTACAATCTTAACAAGTCAACTCAATGCATATCCGGTCAAATGTTGTAAATTGTGAAAGCCTTCTGCTGTCAATAAATTCCTGGGGAGGTTGTTCCCGGAAGACATGTCACCTCGTGTCCCACCTTGAGAAACGCTTATTACCTTTGGCGCACCTTGTTGCTTACGGAAATTCCGTTCAGCGTGCTGACAACGGAATTATCCACAAAAAAAATATATTCTGTTCTGCTGCCATTTGATAATGTTGCTCAGGTGATACACCTTACATGGTTTCGCTAAAAGTTGGATTAAGTGGGCTTCGAACCCGCAACCTCTAGATTGAACGTACTATCTGGACACATTTACCTCGATATTTCTCAATTAATGCAAAAATGGGCTTATCAGTTCGACACGAATTTGTGCAAATAATAATATGTGTATGCGATATGAATGATTCTATCTAAAATGATATCCAATGCGTTTGTATTTAGTTATTGTGTAACTTTGGTATTGTTGGTATGATAAAGAACTTCACAAACCAATTCTGATTCATAACCTCTTTATTATTCTGACTGAAATATTGAAAGTTTTTTTCTCAACAAGTGCAAAATAGTTTTTCTATTTTCGGCTTCAATGGAAGGATTAGAATCTACTCAAGTCTTAATTGAATCAAAATGCTTCTGTGACATGAGCTTAGTGTTACGAATATGGAGATTAGATCGAAGAATTTTAATAACGACAATTCAGCCATGAATTGATTTTTGCTTGAAAATATTCGAGCAATTTTTGTTTAATATGAAGAAGCAGAAGAATTGATTTAAGATTATGAAAAGCTTAATTTTGTCAATTGATTTATTATTTGAGAATTAAACATGTCGAAATAAAAAAAATTTGATTATAATTTTTTTTTTTCTGGAATTCTTCAATGGTCAGAATCAATTATAAATACTAAGATTAAGAATAGTTAAGCAATGGAAGTATTATGTTCAAGAAACTCAGTTTTTTTTTATTAAATCTCGGAGCACAATTTGGAGGAATTTGTATATTTGAGACATGGTTTAAAAGGAGACCATTGATTTATTCGGATGGTGCCGAATATCAGATAAAAGATAATCAGGGTATTTAAACAAAATAAGTTTTGTACAATTATTGCAAATGTAACAGTCTCTGATCGTGGAAAAATTTATGACTTTATTTTTAAGATTGAGCAGATTGTTCCAAAGAAAATTTTTAGAACAAAAACTTTCAATTCGAAATGCGTGATATAATAAAAACCTCTTCTCAAAGATCCCATATTATAAATTGATTAAACTCAAATCCAACATTAACGTATGATTCGTCAAATTTGCAAGAACGTATAACGGTAAACCGATTCCTTTTCTTATAAATAGAGTAAAGTTTCTTGATATTGAAAGTAGAAGTTTTTTTTCTCATTGAAAGAGATTCAGTCTTCTCCGGATATGCTGGATTGGAATATGTCGAACAATCTGAACTATGAGAAAAATGCAGAATTTAATCTCGAAGATTGTCGGTGGATGAAGAATCGATTTCTGACATTAAAATAAAAGATAATAAAGAGAATTTCAAATCAGTAAATTGGCTTAAAAGAAAGTCAATAATAATTAAAAAAAAAAAATAACGGAGGAATGGTATACTAGTAATATTGATTCTTTTATAAATATTATAATAAAAAAATAATTTCTGACAAAACAGGGAATTTTGTAATTTCACTTAAGACATTTCCTTCACTAAGTTTTGGGTTTAATGTTCATCAAAAACTGGTACAAATCGAATATAATTTGAGAGATCGGACTTCACGAGATTTCCTCTATTCATCTCCAACAGATTCTTAAGTTCATAATTGGCTGAATCAAATTTCAAAGATTTTTGTTGAAAAGGACCTATCGTATGAAGTTAAAACCGGGGAGATATTAAGTGTAAAGTTTCTTTCTATTAATAATTATGGAGGTTGTTGACAACACAATGTTGGAAAGAATCTCATTCCGGTTCAATATTCCGATTTAAGAGAATATCTTGAGAAGCGAGCACATAACTTTGCACTCAGTATCTGATCTACGAATACTCGTATATGTCGTTGGTGTTAGCTATTTGCTTTCACAAAAATTTGAGGACGTGATACCAGAAGAATTCTAATCTAATTCTGATACTTTTATCCAGACAAACGTCGTGTATAAAAATCAGGCATCGAAATTCGAGAAGGAAAAAGTTTTACTGACAGCACTTCAAATTTACTTGAAAATGAATATTTTAAAAAATGATATAACTTCACCCAAATGATTAAAGTATAAGTCAGAAGTTTTTTCCAACGAAAGTGCTGACAGATTTTTAAAGCAAAAATTCTCGAGTCGAACTCCAAGCCAAATCAGATTTCAAAACAAGGTTCGGATATAGAAGGAAATTTAGACCAATTTATTAAATGATTTAAAGAAACACTTGAAGTTTCATTAAAATTTGTTGAATCCACTAAAGTCTACTAGAAAAATGCTCCCAGTTAATATAGGTGTAATATTTAACAGAAAAATGTTTTATGGAAAAAATATTACTCAATTTATCTATAGATGAAAAAAATTAATATTTGCGAATATAAATGATTAATTATTTTGCGTTGTTTTTTATTATGATTCATTCAATTTTAAAAGAATTGAATTAGTGTGACAACAAAAAAAATTATTAAAATTAATAAGTGTAAGATTTGATTTTTGAATTTAAAGTTTTTATTTTAAATCAATTTTAAATTTTCATAAAAAAAAACCTTTAATAACTTAAAATTATAACTATTTAAGATGACATTCAATGCTCATGTACTTTCGGTCAGATCGAGAAAACTACGAAGAAGAAATAAATATTTAAAAAAATTGGAATTGAATTTTTTAAAATATCAAAAGAAATGATGAAAGCTATTATTTCTTTTTTTATTTTAATAATACTCGTAAAGGCTTCACCATTTAATGATTGGTTAGATAAAAAACCCTTCACATATGACAGAAAAATTTCGGAAATTCCGAATGGTGAAGTGGTTGAGATTTTTTTTTTAGAGAAAAATTTAGTACGTACTTAAATTGTTACTGCTGAGGATGTATTATATATAATACTTTTAAAGGCAGAATTGTCTTTGCCTGAGAACTTATTGGCGGAAAAATTATATAAATTAAATAATAAGAAAAAAGTAATCCTATTATATGATATTGTAAGAGAAAATTCTCAAGAAGAATTAATAAAAAATTGGTTAAATACAAAACCCAAACTTACTTATCGTTGGAAAGATCATATAAAACCTATAAATCAGAAAGGAGATCTTATAAGTTTTTCGGTAAAAAAAAATTTTATTCTACAATAATATTTGTGGGGGATATGTAACGATTAAAAATGGATTGATTGATGAAAACGTAACATTTGTGTGTCCCAAATCATGTATGCCAATATTGAGAGAGAGATCGAAATCAACTTAAGGGGTATTCAGTTGACAGATGACGATTATTCATTGAAAGCAAATTCTAAATGGGATGTGATATCTCAATCGAATTTGAATATTGATAAAATGTTGTATTTCAGAAAATTTATGGCGGAATTGCCAAAAATCTCAATAGTTCATCCAAAAGGTGATGAATTTCAAAAAGCTATTGATTTACATATTGACTCGACAATTACTAGCCTTTCAATTGATAAAGAAGGAGAGACAGGAACTTTATGTACCTTGTCCCACGACAACCATGAAAGAAATTTTAAATTCCGTTTTCTTAAAAAAATTAATTCAAATTATTGTGGACGCGTATTTGAAGATTTGCCATATGATTTTACCTTACGAAAATTACTAGGGATTTGTCCTTTGAGTACTGGTCTATATGATTGGTTAAAACGACGTCCCAAAATATATTGTAATAAAATTAATCCGTCATGGAATAAACGTGTAAAAATACAAGGCGTGTTTTTCTTAAATGAAGATTTTTATGGAACATTTGTATTGAATGATGGTATAAGCACAAATCATGTACCTTTCAGTTTTGAGTCACTGATTCCGGATAACTTTCCCAGAAATCGTTTGATAAAATTGAACAACGATATGACGATAAATGATATGGAAATTGAATATGTTGACGATTCAAAAAAGTCAAGTCATTTATTAAAGCGTGTGTTTCAAGAATTGACACCATACGAGAAGGCAAAACTACCAAAAAATGGCTACATTCATGAAGTATATGCAGATAATAATCAATTTATAATTAAATTAATTTCAGAAAAAAAAACAACTCAATTAAAAATTTCTGTAAAATCATTTATTGCTAGATTATTTCTGAAATTTACAATGAGAAAAAAATCAATCAAATTTTCAAAACCTTTATATATAAATCATATATTTACAAAAGCTCAAACAGAATTAACAGAAAAATTGTTAAATAAAAATATTGTTGTAAAGGATGATGTCAAATATAAAAAGTCTCATGCATCTTTAAAAATAAACCCCGTTAAGGAGATATTATCAAATAATAATGATGATGAGTTTAACAAGATTTTTCCAATACCAGTTACGAAATTAGTAAATCAAAAAATAAAAAATCATAAAGATCATAATAATATACATGAGACTCATTTTCCAATAAAGTATCCAACAAAACAAAAATCTCGAATCAATCCTTCATATCTATCATCCAAAAATTATGTTAAAAGTGGTAAGTCTTTTTCTGTCAATTTTTAAAAAAAAAAAAACTCTGAAAAAGAAATTTTTGCGAGTCAAAATCCTGCAAGTGCAAAGCCTGAATTTGAAACAAGTATTCAAAATAATAGAAAATTTATTATTAAATTGGTTAAAGTCAATGAAATCTCAAAATTTTTATTCAAATAATCTTTCGGATGGAATTGTTGAAAGCATTAAATTTTTAACTCCTCGTAGTTTAAAAAAATCTACAAATTATCATATACAATTGAAATTAACTAATATGTTAAATCCTGTCACTATATCATATGAAGGTTCAGCCTATCCTAAGGAGTTTGAATCAAAAAATATTAATATAAAATTGGAAATTATTACAAAAAAACCAAACAAATTATTAAAGTTTTTTGAAGTAAAAGAAAAAAAAATAATTTATACTTGCGGTATAAAACTTATAACTGTAAATATTATATAATCCAATAATAAATAATATTTTCAACAAATCAATTTTTATAAATCTTTTAAAAAAAATATTTTATTTTTTCAATATTTTTATATAAAAATTAATGTGCTAGATTACAAATGAAAAAAAATATTAATTGATAATTAGTTAATATCAAAATTATTTTAAAATTTTATAAGTTTCTTATAAATCTATGAATTTTTTTATTGAACAAACTAGTCTAATAAAATAAATTTTCAAAATTTTTAATAAAAAAAAAATGTAATTTTAAAAATATAATTTTAAAAATATAATTTTAAAAATATAATTTTAAAAATAAATATAATTTTTTAGAAAATCGTTTAATATTAAGAATCTGAAATATCATATTTTAAATTTTTTTAATAAAAATCCAGTAAATTATAATTTAAAATTTTTATAATTTAAAATAATTTTACAATTTATCAGAAATAATTGTATAAATGATTTATTATTTGATTTTGTGTTTTTTAATTATTATAATTTATTTAAAGAATTAATAAGAGTATTTTAAAAAATATAATTTTATTTTAATATTTGAAATAAATAATTTCATAATTATTTTTAATAGAATATTTTTCATAATGATTTAATCGATTGGGACGAGGTATTAAATAATCTAGTGCATAAATCACTAAAAAACTTTATCTTAAAATTGCGGGTTAATAAATTAGAGAGAAAAAAATAAATGTAATATTTTTTTAATGTAATTTATCAAAATAATGATTTTGTAAAATTAAAAAAAAAAAAAATCATAAGTTCATAAAAACAAAATATATTAAAATCTGTATTAAAACTTAATTACATTAAAACTATAACAATCGATTATTAAAAAAATTTGTCAAATTTTTTAATCAGCAATAAAAATTAGAAATGAAATATCCTAATATATTCTTAGATCTTTTTTTTTCAAAATTTTTTTCTTAAAAAAATTGATGACTTAATAATCAAGGTTCTCAAATTTCAGAAATTTTTGATTTAAAAATATCAAATTTTTAAGAAAATTTTAAAATTTTTTTACCTTATTTTTAATATAATGTTTTATTTTAAAATTCATAAGAATTTTTTCTATAGAATAAATTAAATTAAATTTTCTTTTTTTTTTTAATAATATTAGTTCGCATTATTACGAATTCATTTTTCTTTTACAAATATTCGGATTTCTAAATTTTTTTTTTCAATTATTTTATGAAATGATTTTTCATCAAACTTTTAAAATGATTAGATTTTAAATTAATTATTTTTTAATTTTTATTTAATTCAAAGATTTTATTTGTATTATTTATTAAATTATAATTATTTTTTAATTAAACAACATAATTTTTTAATCGTAAATTTGAATAATATAATTTTTTAATTATAAACTTAAATAACATAATTTTTTTAATTATTTTTTAAATCTTTATAGATTCAGAAGTACGGTTTCCCATTTCTCCTCTAAACAAATCGATTTTATTAGGTTTTTTTTTTCTTAAAATTAATTAATTAGAGATGAAAATATTTCTGAGTATTTTTATTGTTTTAACAACAATATTTGTTAAAGCTGATGAATTATCAAAATGGTTGAAAAGTAAACCCATTAAATTTGATGAAGAAGAAGAAAAAATAAAGGATTGTTTGAATGAAAGGATTATTTCCATAACCATAAAATCAAAGTATTTAGCAAGTGCAGGTGTTCGGTGTAAAGACTTATTAAGAATTTTAAGTCTCAATATTAAAAAACCATTTTCTTCAAAATTTAAGCATAAGGATTCTATGAAAGTGAAGTATCCAATTAAGTTGCGTAATATTTTTGAAGAAATTCCTCAAAGATTAATCATTGTTGAGTGGTTTGAGTCAAATCCAGAAATTAATTATGATTGGACAAAAGTCAAACAATCAATTAAGGAATATGGTCAAACTTTTTTGATAAAGAGCATTATGTTTTCAAAAAATTCTTGTGGAGGAATTATTTTTGTTGATATTGGATCACACACGGAAAAAGTTCAATTTATTTGTAACAATGGCTTACCCTCAGATATAAAAAAAGGTTTCAGAATTAATCTCATGAACTCTGGCTTAACGATATTATATATACCTAAGTACCTTAAAACACATGTTAAGTTGAATGATGTTCCTATTTATTCTCAAAATTTATTAGAGAATTTGCAAGATATAAGTTATACTGGTAATCCAAATAATGATGTCAATCTTGATAAATATCTTGACTCCAAAATTGAGAGTTTTTATTTCAACGAAATAGATTCAGTAATTATGTCTGTAGATTCTGATAGAGGAACATTTGAACAATTCAAATTTGATTTCAAACCGACTGAGACACAAAAAGATCTAATAAAAATACTGAAAGGTCAAAAACTTCATAACTTTGATTCAAAGTATCGCCTAAAAGATTTTGTAAAATCGATTCCTTACTCTAGATTATTACGTGATTGGTTTGCTCAAGATCCAACAATATATGTTGATCCTAAAACGTTGTCTGGAGATTTAAGAAACGCTATTATTGAGGGGGTAATTTTTCGAGTTGAAGAACTATATGGATATCTTAGAATAAAGATGGGAAATAAGGAGAAAAAAGATGTTATTTTCAAAGTAGACTCTTCTTCTTCCATTCCTAATAATTTACCCAGACAACAATTCATAAAATTAAATATTCAAAAGTCAATAGCAGAATTGAAAAATGTTGTTCATCTTCATGACTCAGATTATGCCCATGAATTATTAAAATCATTGATTGAAAAAAATAATATTTATAAAAATCCTCTTTCAATACTTGGATATATAGATCAAATTAACATGGACCAATCTACGGGAAATCTTAATATTAATTTAAATTTAAAATTATTATCTCACGAATTGAACAAAGATGAGGATCATGATCTTGACTTGAAGAATAATATTGAAGCTTTAAGAAACGTTGTACAAAAATATGGAACATTGCCATTCATAGAGCCCCTAGATATCAATTATGTAGAAATAGTTTCTGAAGAAAAAAAATATGAAGAAATGATTTCATCCGCAAACCAGAAAAATTTATTATTAGATTTCTTGAGATCTGGAGAAATTAAAAAATGTTCTTCTGTTTATATTCCTGATGGTTCAATCAAATCAATACAATTACCCAAATTCAAAAATAAATATGATAAAGGTTCATATTCTTTTAAATTAAAAATGGCTAATGAAAAACATCCTATTATAATTAATTGTTGGACAAAAGGAATTCCTGATGAATTATATGGAAAAATTATTGCTACTGATAATTTAAAAATTATTACTAGACAAAGATCAAAACTTGCTAGATTTTTCAAACTGGAAAATCAAAAATTTATTTACAACGGCCAAACAAAATTATTGCATGTAAAATATAATAAATTTTAATTGTTATTTTTGTAATAAAATTTACAAAAAAATTTAAAATATTTTTATTATTTAACGAATTATAATTAATTCGAAAAATTTTTTTTTTTAAACAAATTTATGCAACTTAATATTTAATAAAAAATTTAACTGGATCTTAAATCAAGACAAGACAAGATTAACTATTATGAGATCACCCTCATGTTTCTGGGTCAGACTAAAGATTATCATGAAAACATTATTTTAAAGTATTAGTTTTAAAGTTCATGATTCTTCTAAGTCTTATTATTTTGTTTTTTTGTCAGATAATAATTAATGCAGGTGAATCAAGGGAAGGTATGATAATTAATTAAAAAGAAATATTCTGTTTTAGAAAATAACTTTGAAAATAACAAAGTTTTATTACAAGAAACATTAATTGTAAAATGGCTTGAAACAGAACCAAATATAATTTACTATTGGGAAACAGAAAAAAAAAATAATTTTAAATTTGAATTAGAAAAAATAAAATTTGACAATTCTGTATGTGGAGGTGTAATGAGTATAAGAAATAAATTATACTTTGAGGATGTAGCATTTGTATGTGATGCTACATCAAAATTATTAAATATAAAAAGAAATTTTATATTTAATTTAATAAAATATAAAATAAATTTGAAATATAAAAAAATTAAAAATAATGATATTGGAGATGCTTTTCATCATTGGATTTTGAGTAAACCAAAACTTGGTATTCTTGGTATAGAAAATATATCCCCGGAAAATGTTGATGATACAATCGATAAAATGATTGATTATCCAATCGAAAGTTTTAGTTTTGATAGAAAGAAAAGATATTCAGGAAATTTATTTATATCAATGGAAGATAGTGATACTACTTTAAATTTTAAATTTTTAATTGAAAAAAATAAATTAAAGAAATTCCCAAATATTTTAAAAGGAAGAATTTTTTCAGATTTAAAAAATAAAAATTATAATTTAAGATCATTTTTATATCTAATACCAGAATCTTCTGTATTACGAGATTGGCTCAATAAAGAAAAACCAGAATTTTTAATTTCAAAATTAGAAAATTTTGATAGAATTAAATCCTTAAATATTGATGGTATTACTTTTTTGAATGAAAAATCTTATGGCATATTTAAAATAAATAATTATTATATAAATTTTCATCATAACAAGGATTTACCACAATCATTGCGAAATAATAAACTGATTAAAATTAATGTTGAAGATTTTTCATTAAGTAATATTAATATAAAAATTAATAACGAAATTCAGATGGAATTTTTGAAAAATTTATTTAAAAATATTGCATTTGAAGATATTCAACAGATTCCAAAATATAGTCATATTAATCAAATAAAAGTTCAAAATTGTCATTATTATATTGAAATACAAACTTTTAATGAAATTAAAAAAAAAATTATTCATATTTTTTTAGAAAGCTGTTCAAATTATAATAATGATATATTTATGTTCACAAAACCTATTTATACCGATGATATTATTAGAGAAGCTAATCCACAATTTATTGAAAACAAAGTTTTATTAAATAATTGGTTAAAATCTATGTCATCCACAAAATTCATTGGGTTCAATATCCCAGATGGTAAAATTAAAAGTATAAAGTGTTTTAAGGATTCAACCTATTTACTATCAGAAAGGGTTCATCTACAAATCAATATGATGATCGGTTCACACATCATATCTTATGAAGGT
Source organism: Ichneumoninae sp. B BG-2022a (assembly GCA_030522725.1). NCBI lineage: Eukaryota > Metazoa > Arthropoda > Insecta > Hymenoptera > Ichneumonidae > Ichneumoninae sp. B BG-2022a. The sequence continues at coordinate 18,561 of JAPYZD010000827.1, forward strand.
GAAGCTTGTCCGGGAAATTTAGAAAATCAAATCATATACACTGATGATCTTGAAATTAGAGCAAATAAAAAATGGGCCATTTCTAGATGGTTCATAAAACCAAAAAAGTCAATTTATCATGGTAAAGATAAATTGATAACAATAATTATCTTATCTAATTAGTTTTAATTTTTTTTTTTTTTTTAAATATGTAAAATAAAAACAAGAAAAAATATTTTTATTCACAAAATTAAGAAAAAATTCGTACGTGCCTTAAAGTTTCATATTTTTTATTATATAATTTTTTATATGCAAAGTTTTTTATTTTTTAATTTTTTTTTTCAAATTAAAGATTTTTAAAAATATTATATTTTTAAATAAATTTTTTATTTTTCATTTTTTATTTTAAAAATTAAACTTATACTATTGATTATTTTTTTAAAATTTTCTGAAATAATAAAATATTATTGAGTGTGAAAAAAAATTTAATTTTTTCAAAGATCAGAAGTTGTCAAAAAAAACTTTTCCTGCAAGATGTCGAAGCAAATCTATCATTGAAATAATTTAAAAAAAAAAAAAAAAAATCTGAAACCCATGCTGGATAATTGAGCCGTCTTTCAAACTTGAATGAGAAAGAACCAAGTTATTTCATAATGCGTACTGTTCTGTTTTTAATATACGTGTTATGGTGAGACTTTCTGTTTCTTATTTGCCGAGCCAGTGGGGTTCTTGATTTCATCATTTACGTCAAGTTGTGAATCAAGCCACGAATGACAACGTTCCATGAACCACGAAGGCATTTCTCCATCCACAAATGGAGTTTTTCTACGAAGGCAATAAGGACGACGAAAGCTGTGTTGGACAAGACGCGGAGGATCTGAAATAACCCAATGTGGTGGAAGTTTAGAGTGCACCATATTGTGGCGTGCGCACGGAGATGATGTTGATGGTACAGAAGAGTGTGATGTAACTTGACTGGGCTTATGTAAGGGATATACAAACATAGAACAAACTTCGTAAGCTCGAACAGTCCGAGCAAGATCGACATCTATGAATGCTTTCATTATCAGCCATTCATGCAATTGTGTCCTCGCAGCCAGACATGCTGTCGAGCGCATACCATCGCAAAATATGTCAGTTCCGACTGGTAGCGGTAATCTTCTCGCCAGATCCGTTAGAGATGCCATTTCTCTATTCAGACAAATCTCTATAAAGCTGTAAGGGATGTACGTCAATCCTCCACAAGCACTACAAAAATGAAGCTTGCTGAATTCAGGGGACGAATTGTTAACTGTATCAACATCTTTAAAGAAAGAAGAGAAGTCTCCGTTTTTGATTGCTTCCCAATCAATGTCATTGAGATTAGCTCGCTTAGGTGCGGTAGACGATTGCACGCAGAAACTGTCATGTATTTTGAGTTCCCTTTGCCAAACTTTTGTAAGACTCTCATTTGTGCAAGAGCACAATGCCAATAGTGAAAGTGGCTCTTCCTTATCCCAATTCCATATTGACATACTTGATCTATTATCATTTGATATCTCTTGCTGGCCTGGTGTTGAGCTTTCAGCTACATCATGATGTAGCGGACAATTTCGGGCTCGGTTTTTCTGCACATGCATCGGTTGGGCACCACCATAAGAATTCGGTAACACGACGGGAGATATGGGAGACAATACACCCTGCCATTGAGATTCAGGCCTTAAGCCTCCCAAGAGAGCATGGAAAGTAGCAGGCACCATAGGATCTATAAGCAAACATTTTGGTTCTCGAAAACTTTCATCGAAGGATTCATCCGAAAAATTTTTTAAACTCAGTACATCGCGTGATTGATAATTGTCACCGTAACGTTCTCTCAATGGTCTTACAGTTGCAAGGACAGCGCGCTGTGAATTTGGTATAAGACCTGATAATATTGCTCTTCGTAATTTTTCAGGTGTAAACGCCGTGAAGTTGGATCTTGTTGCTGATTTGCTTTTAGTAGTCGGTGGAAATAGAATTACTGAGTGATTTGAATTATTTGGGACTGGCGAGGAGCGAGATTTACTCCCTTCTCGATTTGGCTTGTACATGAACGAAGCTGTCGGGATCGTGGGACTTTTGAACCGTCCCAAACCCGGGATTTTGGGAATAGAAAGTGACAAATCTGAAACTTTATTTAAATGAGAGGGGAGCCATTCTGTTTCGAGAAGAAATTCATATAGAATCGGGCATTTTGCCGCCAAAATGGAAACGTTGATAATACTTTCTTTTGGATCATCTGAATCCATTTTGTTGTTATTATTAAAAGGCTAGGCCTGATAAGTTTGCCTCCAACAGATAAACTATAAGCTTAATCCGACGCCTCATCTAAAGACCCCCCACCCTCTGAGCTATCAATTAGATGATATGAGGATTCATCTTCTTCCACGTCACTGATTATTTTACTAGATGTCAACATTGTATCTATTTTATGAGCTGCTTCACAACCCTCTTTGTATCGTAAAAGTGGCTCAGTTGATTGAATTGGGTTCTTCGCTGAGCCTGATTACATTTTATTTCTAAATAACAATATTATTTTTTTTGTTTAATAAATAGAGTCAGCGCTTAATGCAAACCTTACGTGCAGCCTCTTCTAAACGTCGTGTTCCTATATATGCAATGCCATCAACTTCACCTTGCAATCTGTCATGAAATAGATCAATTAACGAATGAGCATACTTGACAATTGAAGTGTGCTGCCTAAGACGGGAGCCAGCGTGATGATATACTTTTTTAAGAATCTTCATATTATAATTAAATATTTTTATTATTTGACGCACCTCTTTGATACTTGGGACTGATGTACAAAAACCGGTATGTTGTCGTAGCAATTCACGTATCCATGGTCCTAATTCTCGCATTCGCAATGGCGTTCTACAAAATAGAAACTCGTTATAGATATTCCTCCAGCTTACGCTTGCATTCTTTCTACTAGTTGCTGCATAAACTCTTTAATTTGCTCCGGCGGCATACTACTGACAGTGCGCCGTATCACTACAAAGACGATACAATACTTAGTTGTTCAAATTTGAGCCTTATAATCAAGTTGATACAGCGAAATGCTGTTGTTAAGATGCTGTCAACAACAGCAATTGCTATATTGCAGAATCTGTATGGTCTCATACCTAATAAATCACTATTGGCAATGATTGAATCAAGCAACTTTCGATCACATGATATAAGTGCTTGCTGCAGCATCCTACAAATCAAAAAAGTTTTGTTCAGTTTACTGGAACTTACCCATCCAAAGACTGAGAAGCATTACAATCAGAGATAATTTCATTCTGATTATGATTGAGAACGTCATAATTTTTACGAATTCTCTTTGCTGATTTTTTCTTTTTTATAATTTTAAATTTTTCTTTCAGGTCATTTTCATTTAGTGATTCATTAAAATCTTCAACAGCAGCAGTTGATGTCGCTAATTCAATTACAGCATCTTCTTGAGTTGATGCGTCAGATTCTTCATGTTCAGAAGTTTGTAGCTTTCGCTTCACCATGTGCCTGGACCGGCTATGAAAAAACTGCATGCACAAAAAAATAGATTGCATGTATTATGCAGGGCTTGAGGTCGGCATATTCAGCAACATATTGCCACCATGAGGAATGTACATGACATTACGAGACTTTGCTAGATTGAAAGCGATATCTTTTGAAGCCTCAATACGTCTAACTTCGATGAGACCAGATCCGTGATCCTTAAGGGCTTGTGAGATCTGTAGTATGATCAAACATATATAATTACTGTACCATTTCAGCTGCTTCAGCTTCTCCTTCAGCACGTATAACCGCGGCCTTTCTTTCTTGTTCTGCTTTCATGACAACAAATTTAAGCCTTTCAGCTTCCTGTTGCGCAACTTGTTTTTCTTCAATAGCCTTCGAATACTCTTTACCGTATGCAAGATGAGTTATTGCGACATCGTCAAGTAATATATCAAATTGGCGAGCTCTCTCCGTAATTGCTTCACGAATATCTTGAGAAACTCTATCTCTTTGTGTTAATAAATTTTCAGCATCATAGCGAGCCTGTTATGATTATTGAAAAAAAAAAGTACGTACAACAACTGCTTTCAATATTTCATTTCCTATAGATGGTAATACTCTCTCATCAAAATCAGGACCAAGAGTTTTATGTATTACAGGAAGTGATTCTAATAGATCAACTTTATTTAAATTCTTCTTACCGACATTTGGTCTAAATAATAATCTTAAAGATAAACTAACCATTTGCAAATCTGAGATATATAAAGATTGCTTGAAATACCTTTTGTGCCAGTTGTTGTTGTTATCACTTTTGGTTTAGTTCTAATGTCATATATAAATGGGCACTGAAACCATGGCAGCATAAAATGAGTGCCTTCGCCTATTGCTTTAGAGGCAACGCCTCCTAATCGATTGAACATTATCGCGCGTTCCCCTCCATCAACTGTGATTTAAAAAAATTGTGACTTTAACCATGCAATTTTTTATGCGACTTTTTGTACAATTCTTTTATGCTCAATCAAAACCCCTTACCATTATAGAGACAAGAATATGGAATAGCACCAAGAAGTCCCACAACAATTCCGGTTGTACCGACATTCGACAAAAGTCTATCCATGTTTGAGATTAACAGATATTATTGACCCAAGATATTGCTACTGGACCTGTTCTACTTAGAGTCACATAGTGTAACACCATAGCATAGATACTCAAATATGATCTTATATGATTAGTTGATCATCAAAAACTTGAGACGTGCTTCAATCAAAGCTTGCGAGTCGCGTGGATGTCTGTGCACATCAAATTACAGAAAATGTGCCATTAAAGTGAAAAGTTTCAATGCCTGTTAGATATAGGTTTCAGAGGTGATTATTCAACTTATATCCACTCATTGTGGTAATCTCGGCAGCTTGTCCCGAGACTGAGGCGAACATGTAGCAGACATTTTAGGTACATCTCCCGCATCAGGTACGGTATGAAGGATGGCGTTTGAGGACGACTCTGACCAAGAAAATCGTCGGTACTCCTCAAAGCGTCGGTCTCCTTCGACAGAGAGACGCTCCATGGACTCTTCGCGAGATGAAGGATCTCGATCAGAAAAGCGCAAATTTGATCGCCCAGAGCGCCGCCGCAGCAGTCACTCTACCGATGCTGATGACGTAAAGCGCGAATCCTCTTCCAAAAGCCTGAGTCAAAAGTCATTAAGAGCCTCGCGACATCGCTCTGTCGAGAAAGAACGGGAGAGATCATCCAGACAACGAGATTCTACGCGTGAAGATTCTCGGGAAGGAAGATCGCGACGACACAAGCGTCGAGATTCATTGGGTCATAGTGGTAAATCGACAGACGTAAAAAGTGAAAGAGATCGTAGCGGGCATCGATCGTCGAGTCGAGCAGAAGCAGCTGCTGCTGAGAGTGGAAGAAGGCGAAGAAGATCAAGGAGTGTGCGGAGAAGTAGACACAGCAGCAGAAGCAAAGACAGAAGCAAAGGCCGGAGTAGAGACAGAAGCAGAAGAGAAGATGAGAGGAGGAGATCTAGTTCAAGAGACAGATCACGTCGTCGAGATAGAAAATCATATCGTTCTAGAACAAAGTCACCACCACCTGCAAAACCCGCAAAGAAGTCAAAGTGGGACATGGCAGTTGCTACAGATTTAGGCCCTGGTCTGGGTGGCTTCGCAGGATATGGTGCAGGATTATTGGTACGAATAAGATGCTTATCCTGTTAGATGAATGTAAATTTTAATTGCTCTTTGTAGCCACCACTTGAAGACCGTCGAGGACGTCGACTTTATGTTGGAAATTTACCGCCTGGTTGGTGTGCATAAGCCTGTTATATGTTTTATTAGGAATAAGCGAGACCGCAATTGTACAATTTTTCAACGGTGCTTTACTTGCTGCAGCTGGCGTTGATTACGCTGTTGCAGCAGCAAGTGGTCAATTCCCAGCATTGAAAGCAGAAGTAGGACCACGTAGAATTGATGCCTCAGGACAAGTAATTGTTTTTTTTTTTTTTTTTAAAAATTTTCTTTTTTTTTCCTTTTTTTTTAGTATCTCCCAGATCATCGGTATTGTTTTGTTGAATTTCGAACAATTGCTGATGCCTCGATTTGTTTAAAACTCGATGGTAGTCATTTTTTTTTTTTCACAAAATTTTCTGTTAGGATTGTCGTTCAATGGTTTCACGCTGAAAATTGGTCGTCCTAATGATTATACTCATATTCCGAAGGCTCAGGAGATGTCTACTACAGAGTATGCTGACAAATAGGAAATCGTTATATTTTCAGAGCTTTAGCTGCTGGGTCAGTTGTTTCTGCTCTCGCAAGAATGATTCCTGAAACAAAGCTATATGTCACTGATTTACCATTGACAGTAACAGATAATGATGTAAGTAGTTTAATTGTATTCTCATCATTCATAAGCTACGTCGAATGACTGAAGCGTATGGAGTTGTACGTTCCGCAGCTTTGATGAAAGATCTTCGCACGGGACAGTCAATGGGTTGTGGAATTGTAGAATTTGAAGATCCGGCCTCCACTGAGGCCGCAGTTAAGGTGATTATATTTACTTATAATAAGGTTTAGGCTCTAGATAATAGAGTTATGGGTGGCAAACTTCCTCGCTTTACTAAGGGTCCACTAGTACCTCCTGCAGTATCAAAATTGTTAGAACCCGCTGCAGCAATAACAGGCCCAACTTCTACTATAGTCACTGAATTACCAACTTCCATGACACATAAGGTGTTATCAAGTGCAATCATTGGAGCTCAGGTAATAAAAAAAAAAAAAAAAAAAATTCGTTGGAAAAAAAAAAAAACGTAATAGAAAATCTTTGGAGAAAAAAATCTTGAAAAAAAATTTTTCTTATAGGTTCAAGCTGCAAGACGTGATGGTAGTACACCCTCAACAGTAGTACAACTTTTAAATGCAGTCTTTCCAGAAGATTTAGTAAGTTATTGGCCGAAAAAAAATTTCTATCAGATCAAGGATGAGGATTACAATTCTATAATGGAAGAAATGAGGAGAGAATCATCTGAATTTGGGACTGTCTTAGAAATTGTTATTTTACGACCACCTCCGGATCTTTCATTTAAACCAGGAGTTGGCAAGGTATAGGGATTTTTTTTTCAAATAGAAATATATTTCAGGTCTTCATACATTATGCAGACATTACTGCTGCACGGAAAGCACAAGCTGAATTGAATGGTCGAAGATATGAAGAACGTCGAGTTATATGTGCTGCATTTTATCCTTTAGATCTTTTTAAAGAAAAGAAATACACAATTATACAATAGTCAATAACAAATTTCCTGAAACACCACTCTATTAATCCTTTTCTGATGGAGGTAAGGAACCTAAACTCTGTCATCAACATCGAAAAAACTATAATTCATTTCGGGATTTATGATGAGTCATAGCTTCAGGATAATTGTCGACTCTCATTTTATATGCGAGGGGTTAATAAGGAGGGTGTTATGTCATATATCTTTAGGTATGATAATTTTCTTTTTTATAAAAATAGATCAATATCTAATCTCACACTCGATATTGTTGACGTATGTCAAACAAGAGTTGAAACAATGTGCTGCATTTATTTATTATTTTCAGCAAAACAGGTAGACAATATATAAAATTTTTGAAAAATTAATTTTTTAAAAAATTAAATTTTTTCAAAATTAAATTTTTAAAAAATTTTTTTAAGGATGTTGCTTTACAAATAATTAATGCTATAACATTATCAGCTACAGAACAAAAATTTGATGTTGATTATAAGGTCAGAAAAATAATTATAAAATAAATAGGTTTGTTCTTTAAAAAATGAATTCGAGTTATGGGACAAAAATTTAAAAAATCAATTATTGGGAGAAAATGATGGTAATAATAAAAGAATAAAATAAGTGAAATATTTAGATATAAGACGGCAATGTTTATCAGTACGTATATTAACAACAGGAGAGTCTTTAAGTATAGCTCTTTTATATGAGATATTTAATGTTTTGGAATCATGGAACATAATTGTTTTAAGGTAAAGATTCCCATAACAAAATAAAATACGTAGTACGAAGCATGAACCATTATATCTTAAGGATTTAATTTCAATTGATAATGATATAAATCAATTTGAAGAAGATACTTGTCAAAATTTAGAAATGAGAATTATGTTACCTGAAGAATTATCCAATGCATGTCGGCATTTACGTTTAATTTGGGACAAGTAAATAACTTTTAGAATGAATTTTTTTAGTGGAGAACTTGTAAAGTTATATCAAGAATTACAGGGATTAGCATGGAAATATAAAGGTCAATGTGCAATGTATAAATGTGATGATTTAGTAGGTTAGATTTTATATTCAATTTCGTGAAGCTTTGTTATCCAAAAACTAAAAGTCTAATTGTTTTTGGTCTTAATGAGACTTTAATTAAACAAGAAATAGTTGATGAGTTATTAAAAGAAGTTGGAGTTGATCCTAAATTAATAGAAACAGAAGTTTTAAAAAAAAAAAAAGGTAAATTTTTATTTATGAATTTCTATTTTGCAGAAAGAAAAGATAAAATAATTTTACCTTATGGACCAGAATCCTTAGAACATGAAGCTGATCCTTCAAGGTGTAAACCAACAATAACTCATGAAGTAATTTTATTTTTTTATTTAATTTTATTTAATTTTATTTAATTTTATTT
>JAPYZD010000828.1:0-27475 GCA_030522725.1 Ichneumoninae sp. B BG-2022a
TACTTATATGTAAATATAGACATTACTTATATGTAGATAACGACATTACTTATATGTAAATATAGACATTACTTATATGTAGATAACGACATTACTTATATGTAAATATAGACATTACTTATATGTAAATAACGACATTACTTATTTGTAGATAACGACATTACTTATTCGTCAATAACGACATTACTTATTTGTAAATATAGACATTACTTATATGTAAATAACGACATTACTTATATGTAAATATAGACATTACTTATTTGTAAATATAGACATTGCTTATATGTAAATAACGACATTACTTATTTGTAAATAACGACATTACTTATATGTAAATATAGACATTACTTATATGTAAATAACGACATTACTTATATGTAAATATAGACATTACTTATATGTAGATATAACATTACGCATAAATAGAAATCGACAAAAACATAAATAATAAGGTTACTGCAATTTAAGTGTCCACATAAATTGTACCTAGAAAGCTAGACAACATAATAAAGTTTATTGATTTAAATTGTTATAAAAATCGATAGCATATAATGTAATTACTTTAAGTTACTGTTGACAATGAGTTTAGCTAATTTTATTTAAAATGATTAATAACATTACTTCTTTTTTTTTTTTACGACATTACTTTATTTATAACATTCCTTATAGATTATTATTTACGACATTCCTGTTATTAACGACATTACTTTTAGAATATTTAATAGTGATGAGAATTTCATGGCATTATAGATATAAATGTTATCATAATTCGAATTAACATGAATTAATCAGGCTCGAAAATTTTAGTAAAAAATCGGAAAGTTTATTAAATTTTTGTTTAAATATTTGTGAAAAAGAAATCTCAAGATCTTGAACTAGCGACAAGATTTTTCAAATCAAAAATACCGTATGCTTCAGGAGCTCCCTAGGGAAATTATTTTATAAAATCTTACAGTTTCTTTAAAAATGGCTGGATTTAATTTGTTATCAATTAAATATTCTTTCCCCATGAATTTCTGATGCCAAATTATCATAAAATCAATGCTAGGAGTTTGAAGATTCAACATTTGTGATATTGATTTTAAGATACAGAGTCCAAATGGTATATCTTCCCAAAAAAGACGGGAGTTAATTGCGGGTTTAATAAAACCTAATTTTAATATTTTTTTTTTTTTTTTACCATCTTTCACTTTTTCTGAAGGTGTTTTTACTCCAGCATATCCTTTATTTGTCCGGAATATCATTTTTAGATTTGAACGATCCAAAACATCATCTCCTAAATTTATTTAAAAAAAAAAAAAAAAAATAATTTACCATATTGATTTATAATTCTTTCTCCAATAGGCATAACGGAATCCAAATTTATATCTGGATGATTTTTGACTATGCCATTTTTTATATCTTGTAATTCCTAATAAATTTTTTTTCAAAAAAAAAATAAGACCTTATCAAGTTTAGAAAGCCAATTAGTAGATAGATCATCCATTTCGGTATATAGACCCCATTGTACTTGATTTTCGGGAATTGGATTAATACCGTCCCAATTATGAAAAATTCCATAGTATCTGAAAAAAAAAAGTAAAAACTTAAAAAATAATTACCTTGCCGGATGAATAATTTGATTAGAAGGTGATAATGTTAAACATAAAAAATTTGGTACAATTTTAGTTGGAATATCAAATAATAAGCTTATAATATGACTATAGCTTAAAGCTCTTTCAATTGGATAACTTGCTAGAACTAAGTGTTTCTTTGGTCCAATTAGTTTAACAATTTTCCCATATTCTATAGTTCGACATAACTAACATATGAATTTATTTTCGAAAAACTTACCCAGGGTATATTTTGTAAGCCAAAAAAGCCATCGATATTATTAATATCTTTAATAGCTGACATAACAGCCCAATCAAAACCACCTATTAAATAAATTATTAAATTATTATAAAAAAAAAAATTTTTCAATAAATTAAAGTATTATATAAATTAATTATGATGAAAAAATTTTAGATTTATTATATAAAAATACCTTGACAATAAATGCTTCCCAATATTGCTCCTTTTTTAAGATAAGGAGCAATTTTTTGACATATTGTTGAATGAACATGAGCTGGTGCTGCGATTAAAATAATATCAGATTCAGGTATAACTTTTGCAGGATCATCTGAAACTCTTAGAATATTTAAAAAAATCTAGAAATATGGCAAAAAAAAATTAATTATTTAAAAAAAATATGAGATTAATATAAAAATTTAAAATATATTTACTTATTTATAATTCCATTGATTTCTCCTTTTTTTTCCCATGAAGAGTCTTCTGTAATTAATTTTAATATATTTGACCATTCAGATGGTTTTCTTGTTAAAACATTGATGGATAATCCTGAAAAAAATTTAAAAAAATTTTTTTTTTTTTCACCCGTTTTAGAACCAAGGTAAGCTGCTGTTGCATGAGCTCCATTACCACCACCACAAATAGTAATATTCATAGCAATCGGGAGTTTGATATTTGTATGATGAAGATTCATTTAATCTGTCTTATCTTTCAGGAATAGGTACGTTAGAAAAATATTATTTAGAAGCCTCAATACTAATTTCACAAAGACTTGAAAGTAAGGCACTTGAAATTTGAAAAAATGAAAATTACAACATACTCTAATTGTAACATTGAAGCATTGCCATCAATCATAGCAAAATGAAAACGACTTAAACACTAAAAAAAAATTTATTTTTAAATCTACAGACCTTAAGGCATTCTAAACAAATGGTTTCATTCATATCTTCTTTTCTTAAAATTGGTTTCATAACAGCTATAAAATTAAATTTCAAAAAGAGTACAAACCCAAAATATCTGTTGGAGAATATCCTTCTGAAATTAAATCAATTGATAAATCATGAGCTTCTTTCCATTTTCCAAATAAACAATTTTTTAAGATTGATTTGATCACTTCTGGAGGTGGCATATCACAAACCTATTTTTTTTTTTTTTAAAAAAAAAATTTCATACTTTTCTAACATTTTCACGATTTATCAATCCAAAACCATTTGCTGTTGATTGCAAATTGTTCACAGCCTGAAAATATTTATTTTAAAATTTTTTCAAATTTACATTTCGCATATCTCCTTCAGCAGTAAAAATTAAGGCTTCAAGACCATCATCTACATATTCAATCTAAATTTTTATAAAAAAAAAATCATACATTTTCTGCTTTACAAATATATAAAAGTCGTTTTAATAACTAAAAAAAAAATTATAATATAAAAATGAAAAAAAAAAAATATATAAAAATATAAAAGAATATTTTTAAAATTAAAAAATTTTTTTAAAATACCTCATGATCTTGTAATTTAGTAAATCGTACAATTGAACATCTACTTTGTATTGGTTCAATAATTTTTGTTGATTCATTACATGCTAAAGCAAATCTTGTAGTGTCAGAATAAATTTCCATTATACGTCTTAATGCCTATTAATATTTTTTTTAAAATTAGAATCTACTTGTTGTGCTGCTTCAGTCATTGAATCAACTTCATCAAGTATTACAATCTTATGTCGTCCTTTTGGTAAATCTGTGAATTCTCTTGCAAATGATTTTATTTTATTTCGTACAACATCTATCCCCCTAGAACAAAAAAAAAAATATATTAAAATAAAAAAAATATATTAAAAAAATAAATAACATATTTGATATAATTTACCTATCATCTGATGCATTTAATTCCATAACACCACGTTTACATTTGTCATGAAGTAATTCTTTGGCTAATGCCAAAACACTTGATGTTTTTCCAGTCCCTGGTGGTCCCTTTAAAAATAAATATATTTAAATTTACCGCTAAGAGTAGATTAGGCATATTACCATTAACACTTATAGTTTTAAGTCTAAGTATTGCTTCTGTATTTCCAACTACATCATTTAAAATCTGTGGACGATATTTTTCTACCCATATATCACACATAATTCTGTGACTTTATTTTACAGGTTTCTTATTTTTAAAAAAACTTTTTTTTAAAAAAAATTTTTTAAAAAGATCATTTTTTTTTTCTAAATTTTTTTTGGTATATTTTTTTCAAGAAATATCAGAATATCTATAAACTTTTAAATTATGAATTTTTATTTATTTTTTATCAAAAACCGTTCAGTTTTTTTTTTTTTTTTTGAATTTTTAAAACTATAAGATGATTTTTCAATTAACAAGTTTAATTGAGTGAGTATAAAACATTTGGGATAATTTTGGGAAAATAATCAGACTTGTGGTCCTGATAATTAGTGTACCAAATAATAACTTCGTTTTTCTGTAATTGGTTTCATAAGATGACAAAAATTTTAAGCAATGAAGCAACTTATACGGAAGATAATATTGAAGCAAAATATTCATATTCTCGAAATGAAGTTTTTAATAATTCTGGTATTTTAAATGTGAAAAAAATAACAGAAGATTTAATTATAAAAACACAACGAAAATTGCCGAAAACAGGACTTATGATGATTGGTCTAGGAGGAAATAATGGTACAACAGTTATAGCAGGAATTATTGCCAATAAAAATAAACTTAAATGGAAAACAAGATTTGGAATAAAAAAATCTAACTGGTACGGTAGTTTATTACTTTCAAGTACTTTAAAACTTGGAGTTGATGTTAAAACAGGAGAAGACTGTTATGTTTCTTTGAATTCAATGTTACCTATGTTGAATCCTGAAGATTTAATAATTGGTGGATGGGATATAAATAACCTTCCATTGGGAGATGCTATGCGACGAGCACAAGTACTTGATATTAATGTACAAGATCAAATTTACAATGAAATGCAATCAATAATACCATTGCCAGGAATATATTTAGATAATTTTATTGCAATCAATCAAAATGATCGTGCTAATAATATTTTGTCTGGTTCATTATTTGATATGCTTCAAGAAATACGTAAAAATATTCGTGATTTTAAAATTAAAAATAATTTGGAAAAAGTAATAATAGTTTGGACCGCAAGTACTGAACGATTTTCTGATATAATTGTAAGCTATGAAAAAAAATTTGTTTTTTAAATTGAAAAAAAATATTTTAAGAAAAACTTTTTTGTCAGGCTGGTGTCAATGATACAGCTGAGAATTTCTTAGAAGCTATAAAGAAAAACAATAAAGAAATTGCGCCTTCAGCACTTTATGCTGCAGTAAGCTTCTTTTTTTTCCATCTAATTATTATTTTTTAAGGCTGCAATATTAGAAGGTTGTGGTTTTATTAATGGCTCGCCACAAAATACATTATTACCTGGTTTGCAAGAATTAGCAAAAAATGAAAATACATTTATCGCTGGTGATGATCTTAAATCAGGACAAACGAAATTGAAATCAGTATTGGTGGATTTCTTGGTTTCAGCAGGTATAAAACCAACATCTATAGTTTCATACAATCATCTTGGAAATAATGATGGAAGAAATTTATCTAGTCAAGAACAATTTCGATCAAAAGAAATTTCTAAAAGTACAGTTGTTGATGATATGGTCAAATGTAACACAATTTTATATTCTAAGCCAAACGAAAAACCAGATCATTGTGTTGTTATAAAATATGTCCCAGCTGCTGGTGATTCAAAACGTGCATTAGATGAGTATTCATCAGAGATTTTTATGGGTGGTAGTAATACAATTGTCATAAACAATACCTGTGAAGATTCATTATTAGCTGCGCCTATTATAGTAGATCTTGTTTTGTTAATGGAATTATGTCAACGTATTACATTCCGTCGTTATGGTCAAGACAACAATACTCAATTTCAATCGGTAGGTATTTTCTTCATTAAACTTTCAATCTTTTAGTTTCATCCAGTGCTATCAATGTTAAGCTATCTCTGTAAAGCGCCTTTGGTGCCAAAGGGAACTCCAATTGTAAATGCATTGACATCACAGAGAGACTGTATAATTAATGTACTTCGTGCATGTTTGGGTCTTGGTCCTGAATCAAATATGATGCTTGAACATAAGGTGCCATTCTTAATGCGCGAATCGCAATAAAATATCATCATATTGTGGTGTTTTGTGCAAGCATTTTATTAAATCGTGCAGCGCGCAATTTTTTTATTGTAAAAAAAAATTAATTTCCGTGTCATTCGGGAGCACAATCCTCGCCAAAAAAAAAAAGGTTCATCAGTAAAACAGTGCGGCAAAGTCGTGAATGATTGGCATCTGTAACGCAAAACTTGTATGTTACGTTGAGGTATACACAAAATCAAATTTTTAAGACTTTCTAAAAGCCAAGAAAAATGAAGTTGCAAGCTATATCGTAACTGACCAAAGTGCGGAGATTTAAATCAAGCAATAGATTCTGTGTTTAAAAAGTAAGTAGCTATTGGATTATTACATGCCGCAAGGTCGAACATAATTTTTTATAAGCATCATTTATTTCACAAAATAAGAAAAGAACTATGTACATAAATGTATATTATAAGCACTTTACGTATGTAATATAATTCAGAAAAAGTATCATATATTGATTTGTTAATGAAAAAAAGACAATTTTGATCGAGTTGTAAAAAAGCCTCCCAAGGGGCTCGAACCCTTGACCACCAGCTTAAAAGGCTGGCGCTCTACCGACTGAGCTAGAGAGGCATACAATCCTAACAATAATGAATAATGACCCTCAGAATTTATGAAAAGAACTTTTATAATCGATTTAGTCTTAAACTTCTATTTGAATTATTTTCTGTTACTAAAACTTCCCAACGACGAAATTTAAAAATTAAATTAGATTTCAAACCACAACCAAATAAAATTAAAATCATACATAGCGATTCATAATCTCGATTCTCAATGTAACCTTCTAATGCATTTTGTTGTGACTGAAAAAGGATCTCAAAAAATTCCTTATGATGTGATCCGATTATAAAACAACATCTGAAACTTCAGAAAAAAAATAACAACATACCTTATTAAGATTAAACTAAATTTACAGTCATACCAAACTTTTGAAGAATTATTATCAAGAAAAATATAATCATTAATTTCTATTAAATTCAAAGTAATACATTCAAACTCGTTAACGGAAATTATTTCTTCTACAGGTATTATATTTGAAATAGATCGACTTAAAGCTCTCAACGCATTAAAATCATTATACTTAAATTTAGGTAAAAAATCCAATAATAATGAAATTCTCAAAATAAAAAAAAAAAGAAAAACTTACCTCAAATCATTCTGTTTAGTAAAAAATAATCTCGAGATTTTTTTAACCGCCCCATCTTTTAATGGTGAAAGTTGAGACATTTGCAACAACGCCTAAAATTAAAATTAAAAAAAAAAAAAAAATTAAGTCTTCTAGGAAAAAATGATTCTTTTTTATTACGTGTAATCCCGCATTCACAACGGTAGGTTCGGGATCAATAATTGTCATTAAAATTGGTAAATGTGCAACATAACGAACTGAGGATAATAATATTTCAGGCAACTTACCCGCCCATATATTTTCTATTTTATTAGTAAGAATCGTTTCAAGTAGGTTGAGAGCTTTTAATCTTATGTCTTTCGATTCTTGATCATCCATTCGGCGTAATAACCAGCTGCTTTATAAAGATGAATTAATCTTACCCATGCAATGGTAATTCCCAATGAACCTTTGGTGGTTCTACTTTATCATTCGGACTTATGTCCCAGCCAACATTTTCAATGGCTTCGAAAAGGCTAGGAGCAAGATGTTGTTGAATCCAATCTGGTGTTATTGATGATATATTTAATGAATGAATAACTGCCATTGTTGGTGAAATTAGTACAGATATTTGCTTTTCTGAATTATCTTTATTATTCTCAGTAATAGGCTTGTTAATTAATGTAGTTGAATTACATGCAATACATTCATAACGTTGATAAGTAGATATACCGGCCCTTCTCTGAAATTCGATTCCACAAGAGGAACAACAATATTGTATCAATCTTTGATTGCTCTCAGAAGGCAAACTGGTTGATGCATCTTCCTCATGTAAGTTAATTTCACCAGAAGATATTCTAAATGCTGGCATACGCTTTCGTTTCTTTTTTCCAAAGGTAGCGTTAGTTAGTTGTTGTTCTTTATCAGGTGCTGTCCCATCTAAATTCGGTTTTCGGAGTCCCAAAACAATCAATCTTGGATTTAGCTGCTGATTTCGAGCCAAAATTGTAAGTCCTTCTAATGCAGCACATCTAATATTAACTGAAGTCTCATCATCACATAAAATACCTAAACCTAATTGCGTTGTAGCAAGCCCCACATAATATAAATCTTTTTTAAATTTAAAGTTGTTGTAATTTGTCAACTCATTTTCAAGTTGATTTAAAATTGATAAAACAATGGGACATCCAAAACAAAATAATTCTTTTAATTCCAAATTATTATTTGAAATAATATATAAAATTGAAGAAGATAATATATATTTAGAATTTCTAAATTTTTTTTTTTTATGATTATTAATTATCTGTATGTCACGATTATGAAGACCTAGTAGATTTAAATATATTATCTCACATAAACATATACAATCAATTTTTTCATTAATTTCTTCTTGATTTAAATCTATTTCTTCTAAATTAGTTTTCAAATTGTAATGTTTTTCTTTGACATCCGTCATAATATTGGACAATTGATTTATTGTAATGTTTAATTTTTGAGTCATCGATAAGCTTTTATTGCAATTTATAGATGTCCCATTTTTATCAGAAACATATGTCCCATTATTTTTACAAACACATATTCCATTATTTTCACGTAAACATGTCATATCATTTTTACAAAAACAAATTTGATTATTTTGAATCTTTATTAATAAAGATAGAAGTTCTATAGCAATAGATTTAACAATTTTTAATTCATGTATTCCCAAATAATTTGACAAAAATCTAAGAAAATAAATTTAAAAAAAATTTAACTTACGCAGCAATTGAAAGTCCTTCTTTAAGACTCATAAATAAAGAATTTTTTTTAAAACTTTTGAAAATAATAACGAGGATAAGTTATCCTTATTTAATCAGAATCTAACAGGTACATGACTTTAGACTTAATCCTTTCTAAATTAGAATCAATTTTATTGAATAAGTCTCAAAGACAACAATGTAATGAATCATTCATGTTAATAATTGATCTACTTAAAATTATAAATAATATTCCTATTGATATTCTAGAATTAAATTATCGTAGAATAAGCATATTATTACTTCTTGCATTAATAGAGAAAAATAATAATGTTTCAGAATCAAAAAATTTGATAATTGCACGAATTTATTGTCAACTTTACATTAAAACAGATTCATATAAAATTTATATCATTTTAAATGAATTGATTTGTATATCTATGGGTTATATGCCACCAGTTATTTCAAACAAATTTGAAATCAAACCAGAAGATTTATATAAGCAATCAAGTATAAGAATTATAAGTCGAATATCTGGAGATATATCATCTATACGAGATCTTCAATTTGATCCACCATTATTGAATTCGCATGCAATTTCTATAGATCAAAGATCTGCAGCTTTTATAACTGCCTGTTATATTTTTCGCGTATTTTCGTCTTTAACTTCTCATTTTATTCCTTTATTATGCACAACATGTTTTGATCTATGTTGTCATGGAAAAAATCATAATTTTGAATCATCCATTCTCATGGCCCTCAATCGTTGTTTAAGTCCTTCCAGCATAGCTATAGGAATTTTTTGTCAAGGCATTTTGACAACCATGTCTGAAGCATTAAATTCGGTCAGATTATCATTTGTAGCTGTAAGATTTTGTTTTTGCTTATCAAATGTCAGGCGGGGTTGCGTTTATTAACGACTTTCGCAACTAAAAATACGGAATATGTCAACTCTCGAATCACCTAGTAAGCTTCATTAATTTATTTATATTATATCCTAGTTTCTTAAGTCACACATTGAATTTAAGCTGTCATCCTGATGATGACATTCGAAGTGCCGCTTCCACATGTCTTGCAGCATTATTATATAATGAAAATGTTATGGATACAGAAACTTTCGTCAAAAGTACTGCTGCTGCTGCTACTATTGCTGAAGAAGTGTCATGGGATTTATTGCTCAGAAATCCCTTGGTTCAAATTGCCAGTCCCAAAAAAGATGGCAGCCGCGGTGACAGTATCCCTTTGCTTTGTCACCCTTCATATTCAGACGCAACACCAAAAAAACCACCAAGAAGTATACCCGAAACATTTGTTTGGTTAGCAGTTCATCTTGCGAAACCTCCAAACAAAATTCTTAATAAATCAGCACCCGCATTCTCTACAAAAATCGTACAAAAGCATAAAGAAAAGGTCGCATGGAATATTTGCAATGTCGAATACAACGGTGGAGTAAAAGCAGCATATTTGAGGGAAGCAATTGCACAATCGATACTAAATTATTGTCATTTCATAAAGCTAGCTGATGCAGACAAATTATGCGGATTGTTAGCTTTAATTATATCAATCATTAATGCATCTGATACAATACCTTACAATATCGCTGATAATACAGAAGAACAAGAAGAAGACACATTCTCTCAAAAATGTGAGAATTCGAGAGGCAGAGGATTGAGACTTGATGCAACTCATTTGATAAGGTTCGGCTACACAACTTCTTATAATTATAGATGCGTCATGACAATTGCACATCATATAATTTCGACATTCGCAAGATCTGATGATGCAAAATTAAAGCTCATTGATTATCTTAAAAATGCATTAGAAGTCATAGTTTACACCGCCACTCCAACATCAGGTGCTAGGGAATGTTTTAAGGTCAAATCTGCGGCTTTATTTACGATTCTTTATTTAATTGAAATATTCCCTGCATATGAGGTAACAAGGTTTCCATACTATGTCGTAAACTGACACTAATTCTTCAGATTGTTGAAGATAAATCAAAGATGCACATTTGCAACTTGTTATTGAAATGCATTGCAAACAGAACAGTAAGTCATACTCTCTTAAATCTTCGTCTTGAGCAATCTCTAGATGGTTTTGGGTGGAGTTATTCAACATCGTGCTTCATTGGCTTTACGAGTTTTTGCTACTAATTATGGATGCACTCTTCAAGGATTAGATTCGATTGCTTTAAGCCTTCTCAAAAGCAGTCATGCCGAATTGCATGCAGCAACAACTGAGGATAATGATTTTTTGCAAGTAAGATTTTATTCAAAAATGCTTAATTTTAGGATGCTCTATGTCGCGTTTCAGGGCACACTCTTGCATTGGTCGCTTTATTAACAAAAAGCAGTGATGAGGAGTTTCAAAATGAAGTCCTGCAACTTATTGAATCCTTAGTCAAACCAGCTGAAACATCAATTAGTAAGTATCCAAGTGAGATATTTCACATGACAGAGTTATTACCGGTCATAAGTGTTAGCCGTCGCTTAAGTGCCTTCACTTTATTATCCGCCTTCTTAAAGTTTGTACTCCCGCCCTGTAAACAACAAAAAATATTTGATATTTGGAAATTGTCAATGGGAAAAAGACCTATAGATGCTTTGCGGTAATTTTAGAAATCAAATACAATTAATAGATGTTTAGGTGAAATAGAAATGACCGGCGCTATTGCCGAATTTAGTCAACCAGATTGTTCACTTACAGTACCCGAGAGCCTTACAGCTAATCATGATCTTGGATTTTGTGAAAAGTCAAATTTAACAGATGAATTATTAGTCGTAAGATTATAGAACTATTAAATTACAGAGTAGCTCTTATCGGCTTTAAATTCAATTGCGTCATTTCTAAAATCCCAAGTAAATATATTTGGAACTTTGACATCGAATTTGAAGAAAACCCTTATTGTATTTATTACAAATACAGCTCAACTGGTATAAAAAAAAATGTCTGATTATTCTTCACAGACAACTTTTCTTTCCCACCCACTAATAACATTATCAGTAAGACCAACTTCTCAGAAACAATTTATTGATTCAATAATACTACGAAGTAATAAATTTAATCAAGAAGAAAACGTATTTATAAGTAATACTTATGGTGATACTTATATTGGTCAAGAAATAAATAGAAGTCAAATTTCTTCAGCTTTACGTTCTCTTGTTTATCAAATATTTTTAATGTTACCTTCAAATGAATTTATTCCAAAATCATTACAGCTTTTAAATGCAGTAGCTGATGATATCACAAGTCCAGCTACTGGCTCTTGTGGACTTTCTCAGGTGAAAAAAAAAAAGCTAAAAGGCACTTAATTTTTTTCAATTTTTCAGATTACAAAATCCCCTCTAAATTCCATTTTTGATTTGGAATTAAGTGATCATAATTTTAAATTGAAAATTCGGCCTATTTCTTGGACAAAGATGACAATTTCAGAAATAAATTTTCTTAATATTGAAGAAAAATTTTATTATAGTTCCTTGTTTGATAGTCCTAGTTGGTTAATAACACAAGCTGAAGGAATTATACCCTTATCAAAAAAAAATAATTCTGTATTAGATTTAATTTTATTAACAGAAGATTCTCTTTGGAAAATATTTGCGGTAATTCTTATTTTTTTTTTATTTATTAGATTCTATCAATAAGTCCATTAATGGAATTAAGTACAGATTCTGCACGATTAGCGGTATTGGGACATTTACATCGAGCAATGCAATCTCCAGCCAAAGGCCCTTTTAGTTTAAATTCATTTTCAACTCAAAAGAGTAGTAATGAATCAGTAAAAATATGGAATCCATTTCACACATCAGAAATTGAAATTAGAAAACAATTTGCTTATAATTCTAGTTTAGATTGTTCAGGAATTTTAGAGGAAATCAGTAGTATACCATTAGCAGTTTTATTCAGTTTAAGAGAATTTTGTTTAAGTATAATTAATGAAGATATTACTTTATTAGAAATCCAAGAATTAATTAATATTATACGAGAATCAATAACACAAAATTTTTCTCCATTTTTATGTGTACGACTTTTGACGGCAGATTGTGCAGGAATTTTATTAGCATTAACTTTAAATAAAAAAAAATATTTTCAATATATTATACAAAATTTGACAATTTGGGAAGAATCTGAAAAACCTGAGGTATTTTTTTTTTTTTTTTATTTTTTTTTTCAGATAAACGGTTTAGCCTTACTTGCTATTGCAACGGCTGGTTATTATTGTAACAAATATTATTCAAAAGAAAAATCATTGGAACAACAGTTATCAGATTCAATATCGAGTCCAACAATATATAATAATTTTGAATTGACAATTGAAAGTTTATTGTATTTTGAATCACTATCTTTAGCTCAGGCATTCTCATTGCCTTTAATAGAAGGTTTTAATATGAAATGTTTAATATCAAAAATTGCTTGTTGGGTTTTATCTCGATTATTAAAAAACAATAAAATTATATCATTATATGGAGCTTTAACAGCATCAATCTTAGTTGAAGTTTCTTCAAATTTACCATTATTTATTTCAGAGGTTTGATAAATTTTTATTATTATTTTTTTATATTTAGAAATTAATTCATTATTTACAAGAATTATTACTCAATGAAACATCTCCTTGGGTCTTGCTCATAATTACAAAGACTTTATTGAAACTATCAAGAAGTTTATTACTAAGTAAGAAAATTTTTTTGAAATATTTTTTTTCAGATTCTTCGAATTATGATAAAAATATTATTTATGATTTATATAAACGTATAATATCTTTAATTGAAATTATTTCTATGCTTAATCAACATGAATGTCATTACAAAGATTCTATTCGTAATATTATTTCTGAAAAAAATGATGTTAATATTCTTGAATTATTGACAAGTCATTTAAAAATACATAACTCTGATTATTCTACATCATATGTTATTGAAGTACAAATTAGTTTGATCTACTTATCATTTATACAAGTATGACTTGAGTCTTTTTTAATTTTTTAGAATTTACCGGAAATGGTCGAAGATTTATTCTATCCTATGATTTGTCGAAGTTTACAGGCAATTTTGGGACATGATAAATTATTTTACAGTTTTGGGATTTATTTGTTTGAATCTTTATTGCCTGTTGAATCTTGTAATTTAATACGTTTATTCTTTGTAATGTATGATTCAGAATATCCCGACAAAAAAAGATTATGTGATTTAATTAAAAAATATGTTATAAATAAACCTACAGTTAATTTATTAGATGATTTATTATCCATTCTACTACCCATTAAAAATAACAGAGATAATGAAATGAAAGAACTTAATTCAAAACAAGACATAATTTCAACTTCCAATGAGAAGTCAAAATTTTCATTTGCTTCAGTTGGAAGAAAATTGAGAACAAATAAGAAAATTATAAATCGTATCAATAGAAATATAAATATAATAGATGAAGGTTTTTGGATACATCCTCGTTTATTGAATTATAAAAATATTTTTGATTTCGGATTAGATGCAAAAATTCTTACATTTGAATGCATAAGGTACTTTTGGAAATATTATATTATTTCAGGCTTGTGCTTGACTTTTGTAATGTTGATGATATTTGTTCAAATTTTTCACGACTACTGTTAAGCATCAGTAATGCTTTTGTAGAACCCAAACTACAGCTATCAGCGTCAATCGTTTTCACCTATGCTATGCAAATTTGGAGTAAATCACCTGATCAGATATCATTGGATATGCTGGAGAGTCTTGTTATGTCAATAATAAGAAAAATGATACAAGAAACAAAGATGAATGAGATATTCAATAATGCTATGCAACTTATAGAACTTCTATTATTTTCAGGTCAGCTTCTGCTTTTGCGAAATAATGACAATCAATCTGGCAGGGCAATCAAATTCTTCTTCTCAAAAGCTTATATCATGGGCATGTGAGGGCTTATCGCGTCTTATGCTCCAAATTAATGAAAAAGCGTCAATCTTACCACCGAATCTCATCAAATGCTACGAAGTTATTATCAAGGTAGGATATTTTGTCTGACTCCCCCGTTGCTTCGAAATTTATTGATTACTTTTATTCCAGATACATAGCAATTTGGAATGGCGTGCATTTATAAATCCTCCAAACATCATTAGCGACACAACTTGGACATTATTTAAGTAAGAGCTAAGTTTGACTTCAATTTCTAGTTTTTCTATATCCAAGAATTTGATAGTGCCGCCTGCAATTGCATCAGGTCTTGTTATCTCATTCAATGCGCAGCAACTCACCACTCAAACCGATATTGCAGCAGCCGTACAATGGGCGCTTAATACAAGCAAAAATGAAACGAAACAAGAATCGTGGAAAATTATGGTACTAGGTTTAGAAATGATGCATGAAAGCAATGTTGAGAATCTTGCAGAAGATATATTAGAGCATATGTATAATCGACTCTCAGACAAGTATGCTATCATTAACTTGTACTTGTTTATTGAAGGCACTTACTTTACGAGGAGCGCATCGTTATACTGGATGCATTTTCTACCTGGTTTGCTTCTCAGCAGAACAACATCATTAATATGCCTGCTCTTTCTGCGGCACTTTCTGTTTTATCTAGATTTTGTGACATCCCTGGTGATGAAGAAACGGGCATGGTTTTGCTAAAATTATTAGGATATTGCGCAAATGCTATAGATAAGTCTGATGAAGTCAAAGACTGCCTTTCTTCAATCCTAGCACCAAACGGATACGCAGAATCTTCTTCCTCTCCTTTTTCTCCGAATCCATGCTTTTTGATCGATTTACCTTTTGATTTCTTTTCTAGCGCAGACCAAAAAGCGTGGGCAGCACTTCTAAATCAGTGGAAATGTGTTTGTATTAATTTGGGTAAAGGTTTAACTCCCGGCTTGCAGATATTAGAAAAAAATGCCATCAGAAATATGAGTGCTCTTAAGAATTTAACTGAAATTCCTATTGAAGAAGTGATATTTGATGATAGTACAATAATTCTTCGGACAATAATTTTGCTTCCTATATTAAGTCAAATCGCATTCGATGAAAGTGAAAAAGTTCAACAAGTTTTAATAGATATACTAAATTTGTCAATGGGAAAAACTTTGGCAACAACCTACTTAGGTTCATCTTCTGATACAGCAATTTTAGCGCTTTCGACAATATCTGCAGCTGTGAGACAACAAGAAAAGTCTAATTTAAATATATATAAAAATTTAATGATAATTCTTACAAATAAAGTCCCATTCTTGATTTATGAAAAAGATCCCAAATTCATAATTGAAGCATTCAAATTATTTGAGGAATTATACAAAAAATTTGATGATGTCGAAAAATATAAATTAGAAAATTATTTGCATGATTATTTGGAGTCTTTAATTTCAGAAGAACACCAAATACAAAATGATGATAATGATGAATCAATTGCTAAAATAATGGGAAATCATTTATTGATAATTTCACAAATAAATAAAATTTTATTTAGAAAAGTAATCAGTAAATTTAATGATGGTATGAAAGTTAAATTAGAATTATTAATGAGATTATCAATAACTAAAGGTATTGAACTAAAAACAAAATTTTTATAAATCTATAAATTCGGTTAAAAAAGCTTTACTCATTTTATCAAAATATTCACGTATAACTCTTGTTAAGTTACTTAATTGCATTTTAAATTTTAATAATTCATCATAAGTTTGATAACTAAAAAGAAAAATATTTTTTCTTTTCTTTCTTACTCTGATGGATTAAAATTTTCACTCATTTCTTGTAAGCGATCTAAATTTTTTTCTAATTCTCCTTGATGATCTTCAAATAAAATTTTTGATTGAGGTTTCCAATTTGCAAAATAACCGAAAGCGTAAGACCATTTTAATATGCGTCTGTTCAAAATAATTTTCTTATTTTTTATTTCACTAACCGACATTCAATTATTTGTAACACTGCCTCTTCAAGAAATTGAGATCCACTTAGTACAGGAAATCTGGTATGTAGTATTTCAACTTGTTGTTGTACACTAGGCAGCTGCAATTTTTTTTTAATTCATAAAATTACCTGTCGTTCTGCAGCTATTCGTTGACCTTGTTGATGTGCTCTGTAACGTTCAAAAAAATGTGCATATTTTTCTAAATATTGCTATAAGAAAAAATTAAAGGAATGATATCATACTTGAGCTCTTTTTCGTGATTCTACTAATGGATCAATTACAAATTCATTATAAATGTTGCAGTTGTAAGGATCTGTTCCAGAATGTTTACGCCAATCACCCATACAAATCCAACAAAATTCATGTTTACAATGACACGTCTAAAATACATCAGTTTTTTTTTAATTTTTTTTTTTCATTTTTTTTTTTTTTCAGAATTTTTTAACATTACCATATGCATGCATCCATGATTTTTTTCAATAGGTTTTTTACACGATGGACAGCTTTTTGTATGAACAAGCATCCATGCCATGTTATCTGCTTCACTTTGATTTCTAAAAAAAAAAAATTTTATTTTTTATTTTAAAATGAAAAAAAAATTAAAAAAAAAAAATTAGAATTATTTTTTTTCAATTCAACCTACTTAAGATTCCAAAGTTGTACAACTTTGCATGTTATTGGATTATGAGGCTCCTCTCCACAATTAAAACAAAACCGATGTTTATACCGACAATTTACATCTATCTGATTATTATAATAAAGTATTTAAAGACTTCTTACTTGAGAAGAAGAATCTAATTGTTTGCAAACAATTAGATCACAATTTAAAGCTGGACAAAATCGCATAGAAGGATTTGTTGTAACCAAAGCTCTTCATTTTAAAATTTAATTCATCTTTTTTCTCTTACTTTCGTCTGAATTCTAAATATTTGTTGAAATCACTTTTGCTCAAGAATTTTTCCCAAACAAACGTCGGTATTAATGCCCCACATTGAAACTATTAATATGTACATATATGGAATATACTAACGTAAACACATTTTTTGTTCAACATAATTTCCGCGCTTTCATCTAGCAAAGCAGTCTTAAGGTACTGTTGCCAGCACCTGTCGAATAAACAAACACCTAAACGAAGCCAACTCATAACAAAAACAAAAAAAAAAAAATTTTTAAAATAATTTTTTTAAAAAAAATTTTTTTTTTTTTTTGAATATGAAAATTGATTGAAGAAAAAATAAACTTACTTGTTGGATGCTCGATGTCCGCAAGTTGGCAAACAATAAGTTTCAGATGATGGTACTTCATCAGCAGTAATGGGACATGTAAATGATTTATCATCACTAAGCTGCATCTTCTCATGAAATTTGGGTTTTATCAAGTTAATTCCGCTCTAATCTTATTTTCACGAACATGTATTATCAGACCTTTTCAAGCACGCGATCGGGAGAATCTAACCAATCTTGTGCTAAATTCGAAGGATCCCAATGATAGGCTTTTAGAAGTATTCTTGAATAATTAGTAGTAGATTTCATTTTATGATCTTACTCGGTTATGTCTAAATCCATGGAAATAATCTCTGCAGTTTCAAGAATTAATGGCTTAACCCATGCCTCAACTTCTGCTAGATTCATTGAAAAGTATAGTAAACTATAAAAATAAAAATTAAGTATATTAATAACGAACCCATTATTATTTTTATTTTGCTGATCGATATTAGAAATAGTATTCTGATAATTTTTGAGATATGATTTTGTTGGTGGTGAATTTATTGTTGTTGTTTCAATTTCTAGATTATCATCAAAATCAAAATCTATATCTGACGCAACAGAAAAAGCCTCATCGGCATTACTATTACGTTCCATAAGGCTCACAAAGAATCTAACCTGATATATTTACTAATAGTTGTTTTAAAAATACATGTACTAAACATATTAAGAGTTTATAAATTCTCGAAAATTAATAAAATCGTGTTTTTTCTTAATTGTGTTAGTGTCCACATTACAAAATGCGCCAAAATTTATTGCAGCCGGATTCACTTAATGCGCACATTGTAGATTCTGTTTTGTCCAATTCAAGGCAAAAAAGACACGCTTCACAAACGTCAAGAATCCTTCAACACAATAATAATAGAATTTCTTATGAAGCAAATAATTTTCCTGAAGAATCTGAATTCTATCAATGTAATTTGAGTAATCATACACAATCTATATCACGAGAAATTTCAAATAATAAAAAATGCATTGAAAAAAATAATACTCATCTTGATTATTTGCCTCCTCATAGAAGGATTCTAGAAACAAATTTTTCTTCTGTCATAAATAATAATGAAAAAACAGCATGGGCTGATATCATTGTAGAGGTACCATATCAAGGAGCTTTGTCGGGAGTCAAAGAGAATTTAAAAAAAGATTTAAAAAAAAAATATCAAATAAGAAGATTACGCTGGGAAAATGAATATATTAATGCAAGACTTGAAGAAGATAAATTGTATTTATTTCAGGATGATTTAAATGAAAATTTTTCAAATAAAATTAATTATTCAAGAAATAATTTCAGAAATGAAATT
This sequence comes from Ichneumoninae sp. B BG-2022a, assembly GCA_030522725.1. NCBI lineage: Eukaryota > Metazoa > Arthropoda > Insecta > Hymenoptera > Ichneumonidae > Ichneumoninae sp. B BG-2022a. The sequence continues at coordinate 19,332 of JAPYZD010000828.1, forward strand.
AGACAAAGAAGATATTTTTGGGATTTTATAAATTATTATAAAGATGATAAAAAAAAAAAAAAAAAAAAAAAAAACCAAAAAAAAGAAATAAGCAAAATTGATGATATTCAAGATTTGGAGGAAACAACCACAATAGATATAATTGTTCCTTTTAAATCTCTTCCTTCAATATTTAATGATTCAGATAAAAGGTAATCAATTTTTAAAAAATTTATAAAATAGAATTATTAAACAATCCAAACAAATAATAAAAAATCATCGATTATATCAATATGGTTTAGACGTAGAAAAAATATGCTCTAATCCACCTTTAATAATAGTAAGTTAAATATATAATATTTTGATGATGTATAATTTTCTATTTTTTTTTTTAATTAATTTAATTTCAGGATTTGAAACGATGGATTTTAAATGGTCTTGATCCTCATGAAATAACTAATGATAGAATTAAAGAAATAATGAATAGCTATATACCTGATTCTCATGGATTGAAGTCATTCGAAGATATTTATAAAAATTTTTCAGAAGCAACTATAGCAAAGAAAGAAAAAGAAGAAAAAGAAAGAATGGCGGAAAAAACCCAAATATCTATTTTCAAAGGAAACGTTGGGGAATTAGCACCCGTCAGAAAAATTGCTGGAAATCGTTACGCTATTCGCTAAATTTAAATTAATTTTTATTTGATCGTCGTATCCATATACCATCATCATCTTGTAATTGTTTTTCGGTGATCAGTAATATTTCAGAATTATTTTTAATCTTGTTGGATAAATTATTTTGTTGAATTAAATAATGAATAATTGAAGGATCAAGTAAGCGATAACGTGACCATGAAGGAATTAAAGATATTAATGGACGAATGCAATATGATCCTGATTTTTTCTTTAAAATGTCTTCTTCATTTAATAATAAATCTTTATCTTTTAAGTTTTTTTCCGTATCGGGAGTTTCATTATTAGAATCAAAACTTTTATAATTCTTAGTTATTTGAATTACTTCATTTGAGAAAATATAAGACTCATCTATGTTGAAATTAACATTATCACGTAATATTTGGTCTTGACGTAAAATTCGAGAAAAATTTTTTTTTTTTTCTTTTCCTTCTAAAACAAAATTATTCTCATCTGTTAATCCTATATCCAGTATTGAGTTTCTTTTATTGACAACTTTTTTTTGTAAATCACAATAAAGTGTAACTCTCTCTCTCAATTCCTCCATAAAACTAAAACCATTTTTGGGTGAATCCCACCAGTACTTTGAACACCAATCAGAACGAGGCCTAGAAGCTCTTAATGCTTTGAATGATGCTTCAAGTACTCTTTTCTTACGAGTAAGCAGCTTGGTGGCTGAACCTTCAGCCTCAACCAAATCAATTGGAGTGTTCTTTGCTGAAGAGACACAGGAGGAAGAGGTCGAGCATCGTCGTAGTTTGTGCCCTGTGACTGATTTTTTTACATCCTGCATTCTGTCTAGTACTGCAGATTCAGCATTGAAATTCATAATAAAAATTTCGGTTTTAACGACAATTGTACGATTGGTAAATATTATGTTTGCAATTAGTCATCTGTCACCTTTCTGCATGATGGCGCTTTGAGAAAATTTTATGAATTCTTAACACTACTGGACCTGTCTGCATGAAGAGGGTGTGATATAATATGCATATTAAATAGTCATGTAAGTTTTATGCATTGTGACTAACATGACCATTTGTTGGTCCGATTTATGTGCATGTAAAATCCGTGAAATTTTTTTTTAAGTATCCTTTAAAGCTTTAGTAATATTCCAATATGGCGCAATTTAATGATTCATTTGAGCTGCAAGGCTCTGAACTTTCAACTTCAACGCGGCATGGTTCTGAAGTTTCTGTAAGTGCTTGATTATGAGAGCATATCTCATTCAGCAAAGAAATCCGGAAATTGATGCATCGGAAGAGACATCATCGTACTTCTGTTCTTGGTTTCCTTACAAAAAATCTAGCAATGGCAAGAGCTTTTTTTTTGAGTATCACTTTGTGCTACCCAAAGTTCTAGAAGAAGGAGAGGATGACCCTGAAGATGATGAGGAAGAAGAAGAAGAAAATGCGAACAATTAAGACAGTTTGCGGTCTATTTGTCGTCATGCTTGTCATATACCGCAATTTGTTTCATAATGCATGTGAATATCCTGAGATTGCACTACACTTATACATGTTTGCACAAAGATGAAACCTTATACTTCGAACCTCCTTATGCCACGAACCTGCACGCGACAGAAGGAGACTTGACAACAGGATACCTATCGCATGTTGACTGGCGCGACATGCATGACCACAGAAGATTGTGAAATATACCGGCACGAGCTCTTGCAAGACCTTGAGCCTTGCTAAACGCGAAGAAGTCGATCTCTCATATATTCAAAACCTTGCACTTAACGCATTGACGCAAAGTAAAGTATATCTCGCCGCCTGGCGTCCCCCGGAATATGTTGCCTGCAGAAGCAACCACTGAAATGAGTGACGCCTCATCACCTAAGAAATCCTTCAACGCACAGCCATCAGTTCAAGAGGTTTTGATGTGGTTACAGCAACAGGAAGTTCTGCATAGCGAACACAACACACTTTCGCTCAAAACGGAGGAGGAGCCGGTTCATTATTTTGATGACGTTCAAAATGCTCGTGGCACAAATTCGGCGCACTTTTTCTCCCTCTTACCGCTCCCACGTACTAAGCAGCCAACAACTCCCGGTACTCATACATCCTCTACCTCAGCTTCCTCCCCTCTTAAGGCTGAGACTTTAGAAACCAACGCTAAAACTCCACAGGCCGAGCAAATTCGAGAATTACGTATTGAAGTTGCCAATAGTAATCGGTCGCCTCGCAACGTTGCTTTAAATACGCAGTTGCAGTTTCAGAAAGATTCAACGGCAACAACAACAACAGCAACAACTCCTCGTTCTTCTTCAGATTCGAGAATGTCGAATGAGACGAATCATTCTCATTCCGAATCAGCGAATCGAACTTCTGGAACAGAATCAAGCTGGCGACAGAATGTTACCTCCCAATTACCGCCAGAAAACTCTGCTTCTAGATTTAGAGTGGACGATCCCGCCTATGCGCAAAGCCCCGATACTTCAAGCTCGCAAGACCTTGAGAGTCTTCTATGGTCAATTTTACCATCTGTGGAGCCAGATCAGCGGCATGCATTGTGGCAGCGACTCAGCGCTCATGCTTCTGACTTAGTGAATGGGCGCAAGCAATGCATATCAAATCAGACATCGTCAGACTTATCATTTGGCACATTAAAGAATTTAAGTCCGGCAACAAATGCTGGCTCTGAAGTCTCAGCTTCAGTATCAGCTTTCGCAACTTCGTTATTGAATGAACCGTTACAACAAGGCGATAGCAGCAGCGCAAAAGTCATTGATGCCTTTACTGCTGCACCAGCAGATCAGTCTCTACTAGCATGGCTGAAGTTACTAGTCTCCTCAAATTCAGCTGGGTTGTCAAAACGATCTACTGAAAGTGATGAGAGTGGTCTAATTGCTATTATTGAGGAATTGCTCGCTCGACTAATTTTGCAACAACAGCAGCAGAAACAACATGAGAAATTATTAGAAAAATTGTTGCAGCACCAGCAGCCCTCACATGAAACCCACAACTTGCTTAGTCTATTGCCACTTTGCCAGCTTCTGGCAGCAGGACACTCATCAGCCACTGCGAAACCTCCCTCTTCGCATGGCTATAATGATGGGTTATTACAACGATTCACAAATCACCAACAACAACAACAGCAGCAGCAGCAGCAGCCAGGATTTGCAACTTTGAGGCCTCCGATTGAAGCCAGATTGAGCAACGCTGCTGCTGATTCAGCAAGCACACGTAATACGATCATAGATAATTCAAGCAATAGAGGCTGGACTAATCGCAACTCTCAGTCACATCTATTGGCAAAGTTATTAGGCATTCAGAAACAGCCTTCAGCTGCTTCTTTCAAACCGCCCCCCCCTCCTCCTTCTCATCCCGAAGCATTGCTCAATTTAGTTTCTAATATATTATTGAATTCATCACCACATGCGACTCCCAAAACGAACAACAATTCAAGTGAAAACCCCAGTACACCTCCTCGTGACTCGATCTTGCCAGAGACTTCGAGTTTAGCTTTAGCAGCCTCCCTTGCAGAAGCGTCCCAATCTCCCCAAGCCGTTGATGTTTCGGAAATAAGTCGTTCTTTACGAGACGATGGTCGTTACTGTTTTGATGCCCAGCTACGAACGCACAAAACAGCTGCTGATGATGGTCCCCGCGGAAGGCGAAGCGGGACTGAATATCTTTGCTCGTATCCTGGCGTTAGTTGGAATACGCGTATGCAGTCTTGGTTAGTGTATTATGAAGATGCTAAAGGACGGAAGTCAAGAACTTTCAATCCTAAAAGATTGTCGCACAGTCAACTAGAAGGCTTACCAAGTTATATAAGAGAAAAGTACGATGCAGATGTAAGAAAAAACTCTTTCTCACGTGACTCTCAGCCCGTCCAAGTTGCTATGCATTGCGCTTGCGTTTATGCAGCTAGAGTCAGATGGGAGGGGAAGCTTAGGAAATCGCTTGGCTTTCAAGGACCTAGATCACAAGCACAGGTATACTGCCGAAAATCCACAACTTACATGATGTTCATTTTTCAGACCAGGACATTTCGTGAGTCACGACCGCACGCAGTGCATCATTTGACAAACTATTTGCCTCTAGATGACTCCCGTGAGTAATTGAATTTCGTGTAGTATAGCTAATATCATTCAGGACGACACACAATGATTCGAAATAATAACGAATTGTCATTTAACGGGGGGCGACTAACATCTGAGGACCTCCCACCTGGCGAGAGTAGTTTCGGAAGCCAACAAATTTATTCTGATGATTCCAACTCTTCTAGCACCTCTTTTCGTCGCCATCGTGATGTACCCCCACAAATTGACAACGGTCAGTTTTTAATGTGATTGTCTTACTACGAATTTGAGCTTACTTGAATTTCATCGGTGAAGCAACAGCTTGTACGTCACTTTTTAGACATTGTGAAAAGTTCCTTACAACCCACTGATGTTCCATACTCCCCAATCACAAGCACCTCCCAATCTCTTGATGCTCGTTTGCGATCTTTTGCGGCTCCAGCTCTATTTTCTGATAAAGCTGATTCTATCGAAACGCAAGAGCCAGACGGCGATACAGTACAGCAGATATTTGCTGCGGGCCTTGGAGCGCTCGGAGCTGCGCTGACTCCGCAATCAACCCGCCGCAGTCGGAAAATTCCAAGAAGTGACACGGCAGATGTCGGAGGCAAATTTGATGATGAAGAGGTCGCATTCTCTGGCGATGAAATTGATCCAGACTTTCTGACCGTTCGAAGAACTTTAAGGCGAAAGGCAAAGTAAGAGCTTGGCTCGCCATGCTGAATTTCTGGCAATTTTAAGAAATATTTTTGAAAGCCTCTCAATTTAATTTATTTTAATATGGCGGCATTATACATTGTATCAATATATTGAAAGCGCAATTGTCATACAATAAATTCATTCAATTGTTCTAACTAGTACACTAGACGTATAACTACAATAAATTTTTCCTGCTCCTATATACAGTGTTAATTCTCTTAATTTAATAAGTTTTAAAAATTGCAGAGTCTCAGATATACACATACTATGATGGTAATTCAATTTCATCGTTGCTATTTACTTAATCTGATTATAACGCTCATAGATTGCTGGTCGGAGAATTTGTTTTTCCGGTAAATTCTCAAATTGCCATTCACCCTTCCTTTTCGCATTTTTTGTTTAGCTCGTAGCCTTACTGACATACAGTTCAATTATTGGATCGTGTAGCGATAGCATCAAGGGTTAACGCAAATCTTCGAATTCTTAATTTCTAATAGAATCGAAGCATGATCTTTTGATTATGTGAATATCTTCGTGTTTTCACACTTTGCATCCAAGTATGAGATAGAACAGCAACTTTGCAGCTTATTACTTGCTTGAATTATACTCAATCTTCATGCTTTATGTTTTATTTCTCTGTGCTCAATGATCTGGACGGAGATAATGAGCACGACCAGGCTGAAAAGGTCTAAAAGGAGAGTATGTTATGATCGGCACCCGATGTTTAGTCACGGTAGAAAAATATATCTCCCACAAAGTAATATCTATTTCTTAAAGAATCGTCGAGACCTTTTAAGTCTCAATACATGTCATTGCTTTACAACATCATTGCATAATAGCTGGCGCTGTGTGAAATGTGACAATGTGAATATTGTCAGTCCTGAGCGCTGTTTCCAATTCATACTTTGTCAGGTATTCGCGCAAACTTTTTTATCTATTAATAAACTGATTCTCCAACTGTAGAAATGCAATTCTTTTTGTCCTGCCACTAGTAGTCTAATTGATATAAAAAATCCTATTGATAAATTTCGACTGTTTGGATTGTGAGTCAGTTTATCTCATTCAGATTGCAGAGGTAATGTACGAGTTGAGATTCCACAATGCATACTTGATAAACAATATCGCGCATTGCAGCGTGCTACTCATCCAGATCTTGTACCTGAAGTTAGTTGTTGTTACAAAATGATGTTAAGTCAGAGAAGTTGGATGCTGAGTTCTGGTCGAGTGCTGTTTCGACAACATTTGCAGCTTTGAAAGATCCATTGCAACGTGCGGCAATGACACTTAAAGACGCAAATGATTCAATTTGTAATACTGAAATTCTGGAGGAAGTCCTTGAAGTAATTTGTTTGAATATTCACAGACCTTTATTCAGATTGAAGAGAAAATAGAGGCATTAAATTCCATAGAAGAAGCGAATAAATTACATGAGTGAGTTGAATAGTTAAAAAATTTTGATATTATAGAGAAATTCAAAATCGTTATGATTCTGAGTTTAAAAATTTAATAATTAATTTAAATAATAAAAATAAAGCTTTAGATTATTTACAACGATGCCAAATGTTAAGAAGAGTTGAACAGAAAATTTTTTATTGGACTAAAACTAAAAGTGATTAATATATTTCTGAAATATTATTATACATATATTTATTTTTAATTTCAAAATATTTAATAAAACTTACATAAATTTTTATAAGGTACTATTAGAATGGATTGTTCATTAGTTATTTGATATTATTAAAATAATGATTTATTAAATTGTTGAATATTTTTATTGGATAGATCTTTAACAAACTATTATTATTTTAAATAATTTAATGAAATAGAAGACTTGAACAATTAATTATTAAATTACATTCTTGAAATTTATTCATTGAATTGTTTTAGTATAAATCATATTGGCTATAATTCAGTAAATCTTAAATTTCATATTATAATCAAAATAAAAGTATACTGAGTTGTCGGAAATAAATTACTTAATAATTTTGTGTTAAAAAAAAAAAAAAAATTTAATATAGGCAAACCTCTTATGCAACAAAGTAATATTTTTTATGCTTATACTTTTTCATTGAGTCTTGCTATTATTTTAATTACAACATTTGTAATTATCTATAACAAGTCCCAATATCGAAGAAAAAATTATAATTTAAAAAATAGTAAGAATTTTTTTTAATAATTTTTTATTAGAAATTATTCCGATAACAAATAATATAGAAAGTCGGATTATCAAAAAAAAGAGTCCGAAATTAAGTGATCGTCAGAAAGAAATTGAGAAAGAATGCAGTCGTCTTATAAGTAATATAGAAATAGCTAAGAATGATATAAATATAGAAGATATCCCAATAAGTAAGATAATTACGTTATTCTCAATTTTTTAAAAAGAAACGATATCTTTAAGTAAAAATCTTGAAGATTTAAGTAATCTATTCAAAAATTTCAATAAAGAATATAAACAAGATCAACAAGGATTTGTGAAAACAATGATTTTATGTTGTAATGTAATTTTGGATACGAATGTAAGGACAAAAAAAAAATTTTCTTTTGTTAATAAAGGCATTACAACTCCTGAAATCACTTCAAGATATTCATCCTGACTATATTAATGATAGTCAATATATAATTGGTAAGTATTTTTTATTCAATATTATTATAAAGAAACTGTTGTCCCAAATATTTGGTCAATTTAAAATTTAAATGTTTTTTTCTAAAACTATATCCTAATCTTGGGTCAATATAGAAAAAGTTTT
>JAPYZD010000830.1:0-58248 GCA_030522725.1 Ichneumoninae sp. B BG-2022a
AAAAAAAGACAAAAGATCGATCGACCCGACCTGTTCCACGGTTCCACGTTCTCCGATCTAATACGTGACCCGAGGAAGCTTCCGTGAGACTATCCGGTACCAGTGTTGTATAAGGAGTTACTCCTGCTGAAGAACGGGTGCGCGGGCGCGTTCGCGCGTGCGGTTGCGGGCACCGTTCGTCGTCGAGGCTGCGGAAGATCCAATTGAAAGAAAAAAACAAAGATCTGTCGCTCGGTGGTTGCGCGAAGCCTTCCTCTGGGAAATCCCAAGCGGTTCGCAGGACGTCCGTGCCGCGAGCGCGAGCTGGAAGGTGAAGGGCGAGGCGAACATTGCGGAATCTTGATCGAGTTCAAATCGACTTTGAATCGAGCAGTCGTCGTGGGAGGCTCTCAGCATCTCTCTCAGGACAACAAAAAGGCAGAGAGCAAAGATGGAAGAAGGATCGAGCCCGGGTCATCCGGGTAGACGAGCTCGTTCGTCAACGTCCTATCTATTTTCCCTTCGCCTCCTCCTCCGTTCCTTCCGTTCTCGCTCCCTAGTTCTCCTATCCTACCCTCTTCTCTATACCTTTCGGTACGAGGGCGCTCGTGCTCTCCGCTGAGCGAGGCGTGAACTTGACTCTACAGTTCACTCATCCTCAATTTGGATCCAGTAGCTCAATCTTCATATAGTACAGCATCGGAGGGAACGGTGGAGATTAAAGGAACAAAACGAATGAAAGAGAAAAAAAGTAACAAGTTTCCCGGCCGCCAGGTCGTCTCCCCGTCGAGTCACTTTGAAACCTTCCGACGCCCGGCAAGAAACCCACCCATAGACGTGATAAATTGCGAGTAACCTTGGTTTTCGTTTTAGCAAAACAGCGAAGTAAATTTTGCGGTGATACAACGACGATCGCACTCGTTATAGTCTCGTTACTTATCGCGATAACCCCCAAGATGGAACTCCGCCGATACCGACCGTGACGAAGTACAAAAACATTTCATTTATATCATGATTTGTAATGATAACAATAATGACTGTGATAATGACGATGATTCGATAATAATAGTGGTGTCTGGGCGAGCGGAGTCGGAAAGGACCCCGGCGATTAGTAAATTGGATGATACAACAGAAGCGAGGGTTTCCTCGGTACGTTGACTCGCGAGAGGCTCGTGAGTGACGGTCACAGTCCGTCCGTCCGTCCGTCGTCCCTGAATGGAAAAGCGGTTCGATGCACTTGCCGCTCAGCCCAACAGGTTGCGTCAGTCCCTTGCTCACTTTTTCTCGTCTCTCTGTCTCTTCACTCACCGTCCTCATCGTGCGCTGGTTTTTTTTTTTCGTCTTCTTTCTCCTCTCTTCTCTTACGTCGCCTCGGTCTGCCGGCACATTCGAGTGGTAAACACGGTCGATTCGATCGGGCCGAGTGGATAATAGCGACGAGAAGTCACAAGTAACGCAACGAAATTGTGAAAGAGCAGAGGGAGATGCGAAGGTTTAAGTATGTCAGGAGATATAACTGCGTCGAGAGCTCGCAAAAGCCCTCCCAGGTGACGGGCTTTTTTTTGTCAAGCTCCGCATGCGCTTGCCGCTCGATGCGCGGTCGAGGAGTCGCGCGCTCGGCAGTCGTTTCTACCTCATTCGCGTACTTATACATGCCATATCCTGGAGAGCAAACCGTATAAGGAAGTCGGCGGGGCAGACCGGCGAAAGAGGCGAAGATCGCTCGGGTATGAAAAAAAATTTTAAAAATAAAGCAGATAAAGAGAGTGAGCCAGCCTGAAACCCGCCAGGAAACTGCATTACTCCGCTGGCTACTCAGTTGGCAACTGGATGAGAGATGAGTGACTGCCCGAGTCGGAAGGTAATAGGAGAGAATACACTCGCGAGAGAACTGAGAGATTGGATAAGAAAATAACGTTGGGGTGGGAGAGTAAAAAAGGATCTCGTTAAAGATTCAACGCGGTATTTCCAAGATGTATTACACTCGGGAATAATCGTTATGATTTATGATTGATGAGTAATTTAATTAATTAAATTACCGGGAGGCAGGAATGAGCTACTACGATTGCCTTCCTCGCTTTTCTGATGTTGTGCGCTGCACACGGGAGAATTATAACGCTGCGCATGGGATGTTCGAATATAGATAGAGTTTATGACTTCGATAATCGTTGTTATCCGGGAGAATATTGGCACTGGTCGGCGTGAAGAGGAGGGAGGATTAGAGTTGTATTGGATTTTTCTTCTATTTTGGATTCGTGCTTTTGGGTAACTGAACGACCAGCGGCTGCTCGACATTCATTCCTCAATGCGGTAAGCGACCCCTGATTGATCTAACTGTCATGGAACGGGTCATGGAACACCGATTAACACGATTGAAACGATGAGCTGAAAGCGTCGGAGCTGTAATCGAAACGAAGAATATGAAAGACGCTGGGGGCGTAGCCGATCTGTAAAGAGAATTTTCACGGTCCGTGACTCGACGTACCTGACCACCGGCGTGCGCGGGACTCATCCAACCCGTTCGACTCGCAAACACTCGTGTTGTTCGTGCGATGCGTGATCGATAGCGTTGCACGTTACTTTTTTTTACGAAGTCAACTAAAAAAGTTGGAACGACACCCTACAAGAGATTTTACCGTACGGCATGACAGGAAGAGTTGCATCGTCCAAGTTGCTTATAGTTTTCCTTAATTTTTAATAGTTTTTTCAGCGATTATTTGCTTCGGTCGACGAAAATATGCTTGGGTCCACTATAAATTTGTCTGGGCATCCGTCACCGCAGGCATTGGATATCTCACCAATTTTTTTTCTCACTATAACGACGATAACACTGATATAAATAGAAAAATTGCAAACTCACCCAGCAACCGGTACCATTTTGAGCGCGAGCGCCCGACTGATGCAGAAACCAGCGCCACCCGTGGCGAACCAAAACTTGACCTTCTGCTGCAACAAAGAAATCCCAGAGACGCCTCGTTATATGATTGATCAGTGGTACGGCAAATTACAAATAACAGTAGATAATCGAAATTGCCTACAAAAATTGACAGAACGCGAAAATTAAAAAAACAAGAGTCAGGAGTAGCTGGCAGGTGGTAACTATTACAGCTATTACGTCGTACAAGAATCGATACATTTTTTGTAAATAAAATTGTTGGTTGTTTAAGTTCAATCAAAGAAAATAAAGTCGGAAGTATAACTTTTAAATTTTACCTCTTACTGATTATAGTTTTTACTCATTAAATTCATGTTATTGATTATAATATCTCATAAACCGCCAACTGCCCGGTAACCCAAAATGACATCCGCAATGTCAGTGAGCCGTTATCAGTTGTCAATTACTGCACTCGACGGATCACCGAATAAACTCCATCTTCATCCATTCGAGTTACCGCACAGGCAGGTTATGAGAAGGAAAGATAGGGAGAGAGAAACAGGAGGAACGAAACCCTCTTTCGAGTTGGAAACATCGGCTAGTTTCCCAGTCTCCGGGGAGATCCATTAGCGAAGATTGCTCGGCAGATTGTCGAGCCTGCCAGTAGCAATGCAACAGAAGCAGAAGCATCGATCGATCATTGTAGTCGGCGAGGCTCTCCTCTAGATATACGTCTTTCTAGTTTTGGTTGACTTCAAAAAGCAGAATTGTTTGCTCGAGATAAGAACGGGTCGCGCAGGAGGTATCAACCCTTTTCACCGGCCCGCAACCGCAGTGAAAGATCAATCATCTAAAAAGTCTACCGGACGACGTTCCGGCTGGGCATCATCTCCCTAATGACTGTCTTGTCTTCAATTTTTCGTAAAATTCCCAACTTGAAACTTGAGTGACATAGTTTTCTTCGTTTCTTTTACCTTGTCTACCATCTCCTTATTTCGCAGCTTTTTCCATCCCTTTTTTACAGCCCATTGACCAATGTTGACCTAGAAACCTTTATAATTAATCCTCCAATAAGTCACAAGAAAATCCACATCATCTAATTTTTTACGCTATCGAGTTACGTTCACTATCGCATCCATATTACAGATACAAAAATGGATAGTAAGATTTTATCAAACTTTTATTATAAATAGTTTAATACTATGCCTATTTAAATAATTCGTGCTGCCTAGTATCAGTATTTAGAAACTCTCATCATTCCGCATCCAAGTTATTTCTCTCAGCGGTATCGACTTTTTGTCTGTTGTCCAGAAAATGTTGGTTCTCCATTATCTTCGAGACGTCATAAATGGCATACATTATTAATAATATGCAGGACATTCGTGAGTGCACGATCGTTTCTTCCGTCGACCCCTGAGTGCGACTGTGTTGAGTCACGGACGACGGATACGAAGTCGGCGCACTGCTATCGGTGGTATTGCAGCAACACCCACAAGTTTTCAATGCCGTAGAGAACGGCAGTGTGTCACCGGTAAGGCCCGAGTTGAGAGTCGGAGTGTGGTGACCGGTAACGACATCTACATGCCGTGTATGGGCGTTTCCGGGTCACCGCACAGTAACACAGCGGAGCGGTTCAACCGCAAAACATCCGGGATGAATTATGAGAGGTTTAATTATAATAAATCTTTCCATTTTCTGATGCACCGCCGCAAGCCGTTACTTAACTATCCCATGGATACGTCCAGCGTGTCGGAGTGCGCACGAGGAGGATCATTTTTCTCGCTACGGCGCTAACTAGACAGCGGCCGATGGGTGTATGGTACGTTCATCGATTATACGTTCGATCAATCTTATCACGCTTCAATGAAGAGAGGATTATTACAGTGGGCTCTGGCGTTCTGCATCTACCGGCAGCTTTCTTGGGGTCGACGTTGCTCACTGATATTGCTGACGCTGCTCCTCTACATTCGGCTGATTACCGATCACATCTCACAGCAGATGATGCCTAACCCTTCGTCTAAACTACGAAGAGCCCGATGATTAATGCTGAAAGATTTAATGAACAACTCCGTTCTTCTTCACAATTAGCGGCCTCACTCGGTACACCTGTACACCGCGCGTCATGCTTGGTCTTTCTGGATATCTTGCTCGATGTTTTAGTGGGATCGAAGATATCAAGGAAACCATCCAGTAAGACATCCAGTCCTTGCTAGATGTGTTGCTGGATGTCTTGCTTGACATCTTCGTTCCCGTTGAAGCATCGAGGAAGATATCCAGCAGGATAGCAGAACCAGAAATCAATGACGGGCTGTGTACATCCGACTTCACAGAGATCATCCTACCTACTGGACGAACACACGAGCGAGCGACTGCATTTTTCATTCGGTCATGCGGTGCTCCGTGCATCATTACTTTTCAACATTTTTCTTCTCGAACCCTAGCCAACACCGTCGAATACGTGGACTTCCGACTGGATGATCAATCAATCTCTGTCGCATCCATCAAAGGTAAAAAAAAGAACAATGTACATCGGCCGTTGACGCATTGACCCGATAGGTCGATGGCTTTCGGTACACTCATAGAGAGCAGTCGCTCGTCCGTTCCGTTCCGGCGTTTCCGGATCGCCACTGCTGGACATTTGGACGTTCCTGCCCGATTGCACTGACCTGGAAACGACGAGAGCTACGACAGAGACCGTAACACAACCGACTGGAGAATCGGGGGAAACGTTAGCTGTAACGTTCCGCCACGTTGCCTACCATCAGTGAATTATGGCCGGTGTGGTCCTGGATCGTGGCGCGATCGCCAGGAGCGATCCAGTCCCTCGGGGCCGAGACTCCTGGTGCTCTGTTGGTGCAACGGCCATTAAGCCTAGCTTCCTAGGAGCTAAACGGGCAAACGATAGCATCGTTTTGCTGGCCGGCGAACTCGAACCACCGCGGAGTGCTGAGTTCTCCGGCCATGCGAGTTCTTACTGACCATGTGCTCGCTCCGTTCGTTCTCCAATTTAACTGGGTGTGGTACGTGGCTCGTGAGATATATAGGCAGTTAGTTTTACAACACACGTACAACGATTATTCGCACGTGGTCGTAGCTGTACTATAACCTGTTTCGTAGAACACGACTAACACATTCGGATCGTACATACACCGTACTATATGTTAACGGAAATATGTCGCAAAAAATGCGTTCTAATGGTAACATAACGAGGTACATGTAACCGTTGAACCACACTTCAGCGAAACTGCGAATGAGATACTCGGGGCAATGTGACACGAAATACCGTGTTACAGCATCAAAAATGTACTCCAAAAGGTGTATCCAAGTGGGAGCCCTGCACAGGGCCAGTACTGGCGCAGAGCGTCGACCAGTGTTGGCCCAGCACCGGCCGACACCGGTCCTGTGTGTCATTCCCATCAGGGTAAATGATTGAAATTCGTACGTTTCTTGTTCTCTGCTCGTTTCGCAACTTTTCGCATCTGATCACAAGTCGGTAAGATTATTCTGTAGGAACGAATACGCCGATGCGATACCAGATGGATAGCGCATAAGTATTATACCACCGCGTGCCGGAATGACCAGCCCACTGGTCAGCACGCGGCCCTCCAGGACCGTAAGCCCGCGGAAACTGAGATCCGACCGAGCGTTACCGTTACCGCGCGCGCGCCCGGATAACGCCAGGCTTATTACGATTCCGCGGCTCCATCCGCGCCTGTGGCAACCACCGCTGAGGCAATTTCGCGCCGGGAGAGAGAACGAGAGGAATCGTGCGCCAGACACGATCGCATGTGCGCCACGAATCGCTACTGCTGTATAGGCGCTAATGCGTTTACTAGAGAATAAGATAAGCTCTGATATACCGTCCACGCTGAATATGCACGCTGAAAAGGACGCGAGGGGAAAATGTTTTGGTCAATGGAAAATATCGGATTGTCCGATAATGATGTCGGTACTGGTACGGCGAGTGCATCCATGTACGCGATACACTTTTTCAGGAAACCGATCTGTGGTCTAACGCGCAATCGGCTTATCTGTTTCTACACAATATCGTCGAGCCTTTTAAGCATCTAATTGCACGATAATAACGGTAGTACGAATGTCCGGATCTGCATGAATACGCAACCTGGTCAATTACCTCAGCAATCGTATAGTGGTTAATTATGATGCCGTCGGTACACTGAAAAAAAAATTTGCTTGCGGGCTGCCAAAGAAAAAAATTGTTATTCCGATTCTACTTTCAATTCTTACAATTCCATATGATATTGAAACAACGACGGGTTAGAATTAAAAGTAGAATTGAAATAATAATTTTTTTTCTTTGGCAGCCCGCAAACAAATTTTACTTGAGTCAATGATATTTTTTTTCAGTGTAACTAAACTAGCTAAAACGATTGCATAAAAAATGTCTGAGGAGAGTGGCGCAAAAAATGGACTAACTTTATGATCTTTTTTACGGCGAGCATTGGCACAGCGTCGATCAGTGTTCGCCCAACGCCGGCCAGTACCGGTCCAGCGTGTCATTCCCACTGGGGCTTACGGCTATCGGTACCGATATCGGAATATGGTTTCGCCCCCGCACCGTAATCAACGTACGACAAATTTATAATTAATTCCGATTGGAAAAAGCGATAACGCAACGAGCTTCAGTGACAATCAACAAATCATTAATACAATCCGCGCTGTCGCGCGCAGCCTCCGAGAATACCCGGCATGTTTATAGATCCGATGGTAGATCATGATATATCTCAGGGTACACGGGAGGACATAAAGTAGCGGGTGGATTTCTCGTGCATCGCAGTTATTATATAGCGAAGAGAGCAGAGGCATGCATGCATGCACGCGGGGCAGAACGATCGTAGCTGAGGGTACCGCCTAGCGGACTAACTCGACCGCCTTGTAAAGCGTGGACGAAGGGACTGAGAAGCGAATAGCGGGAGGACGAAAAATCTCTAATAAGAAGAAAAAGGTCCGGAAGATACCGAAGCAGAAGCACAAGTACAGAGAGAGAAGGTACAGTAAAAGTAAATAAAATAAAAATATATTTAAAAAAAACCTTACAAAACAACGACGACGAGGACGACTGGAGAGCACCCGCCAGTGGAATTCATATTAGATATACACGACAAGATAAATATGGGAGAGGAGAGCGATATTATCGGAGGGGCCTTTATAGGAGCCCGAGGTCCGAGACAGAGCGAGGAAACAGCGGGGAGCGGAGAACGAGAAAGCAGATCGAAAAGTGAGGGCACGAGCGGGGGAGCGAGCGGGAAAAGAGGAAATCGCGGGCCGCGTGAGCGAGACGCCGAAAGACATGGAGCGAAAAACAAGAAATTGGCGGAGAGTGAGGGGAATAGAGTGTCGCGGGGCGAGGAGGGGGCAAAGGATGGAGAGGATAGTGAGAGGAACCGGGAGGAGGAAGAAAGCGCGGAGCGAGATCGCGAGGAGTTGCAGGGGGCCATTTGAATAACGTAACATCGTGTTGGCATCGGGGATAGTCACGAAGAAGCCGCGTGCTGGTTTGGCTTCTGCTTCTGTCGGTGCTTCTGCCTTGGCCCCCGAACGCCGGATGCGAAGAAGAAGCAGCGGGGTATGAGGAAGAGACGAGACGCCGGGGGGGGGAGGGGTGAGGAAGGAGGGTGGTCGGGGTCATACGCTACTTACTCTTATTGTTCGAGAATACCGAGTTCCATCGCGTGTACGACAAAGCAGAACAATACCAGGGCACCACCGTTCGACCACCGTCGCGGCGACCGCGCGCATCCCACGTACATAGTCCACATACCGCAGTTCCCAAACGAGATAGATATAAAGGTAATGGCGCGGTGGTTTCGTGCTGTCGAGCGGCGATCTTCCCTCGCGAGCGTTTTACCGTGTTTCCTACATCCTCCATTATTCCTATCGTTTTGTGTTCAGCACTTTGCTCTGGACTAGCATTCGTAATGGTATTGAGGTGTTCTTGGTTTTTTGCGAGCTTCGAAGCATGACTGTTTTCTTTACTGGGGTAAAACTGAAGTCAAGGCTGAATCTCGTGGCGCTAGGACGCAGCGGTATTGCAAACATTGCAGCCAATGGCTGATCGATAATATACTAGAATTGCATAAAGAGACATGTAACGAAAGACTGCATTTTTTCGTGAATTTGAAATAACGACAGAAACGTTATGAGTGCAACTGGCTTGGATAGTCCCAAAACCGTGCGAGACGTACAGTGGTATATCGATGAAAAATGAAAGTGCGGTAACGTTGTATGATAAGTTCATGTTCTTCATTCCTCAACGGCAGTAGATCGTTTCGGAAAGCCGTAGGAATGGCACTCAAGAACGGCCAACGTTGGGTGAGCTCTGGCCGACGCTTTACCAACACTCCCACTAGGGAGAATGCTTATGATTTCAGATGGCAACATCAACTTCCAAAGGGTCAACGACGCTGTATCGTTGGGACAAAGATACCTATACCGGTATAACTGGAAGATGGTTCAATGAAGGCGGCGCGCACTCGAGCATCCCGTGACCGTGGAAAATTGCAGGCGCAGAGGGCGATAACGAAAGAAAAGAAAGAAGTTAATTTTCTTTGAAGGTTAGCCGGCACCTGTCTCGCGGTTATTGGTACCGGTAAGAAATGAGGAGTCGTTGAGACATCTATGCGTATCTACGGGCCGTCGGGACCGACTTCGAATGACAGGCGGTGCCTGGAATCACGCGCCTCACGTACGAGACGAGACAGGAGACGAGGAGGCAATCAGTCAGAAATTTTAATTATCGCACGCGTATTTACGACTCGGAATCGCTTCGATCTCGAAACGGTCGGCAATCTCCGTACATCTCCGAGAGGATCCACGCAGCTTCATAGCGCAGCTTTATATATATAGTGTAACGCCGCTGGCCGACTCGCTGGCTAGCTCATCGGATCGTTGGACGGCTTACTGGCTGGTTCGCTGGCTTGCCGGTAACGAAGAGCGTCTATCTCGATCGGGACGCGAGATTGTACCCGGCTCTCTGACTAATTACATTCCTGACCCGGTGGGCCGCCACGCCGGTGTGCAGAGGAACCTCCGATATCCAATTACCTATCTCCGATTGCGCGCGCCCTCGGACCGAAAAGTAAACTCTACCGTTTCGACGACTGTAGACTTGACATCCCTTTTCTTCATTTCTCTTTTGTTCAACACCGAACGCTGGTGGAGCTCCGAAGCACTGGAACTACACGACGTTTGCTTACCTTCCGTGTCGCATTATTATTAATATTATTATTATATACAATAATAATCAGAGCTGGGCTACTAGCCTAAGTACTTGAAGTACTTATTGAAGTATAAAGTACTTGAAGTACTGAGCACTGGGTAATTCTTAAGTACTGACGTATTGAGTACTGGCAGAACTGAATTGCTGAATTTCTACATATTGGGCACTGACTCAGGATTTGATACATCAATATGTACTTCAAGTATTTATGTTATTTGCCCATCTCTGATAATAATTATTATTGTTGTTATACATTAGCGTTAGATTCACAGAAATGTGAACGTGAATGAACGATTGTCAGGACCACCGAGGCTGAATAGCCGATAGATATTCTTGATACAACTTTGATTGCGTTAATTTATACCTCGGGTCGAGATTTAACAATGACGAGTTTGAGGAAATCGCGGTGCCCATCTCTGGAAATTATCATCACTACGATCTGAACTGAGAAACGAGTTGACTTCGCCAGTTGTGACTCGAGGCCCAGAATGACTCGCGATGGGTAAATATCTGATGAAGAGTGGGTGGCTGGTTCGTATATTAGGACTAATGAACAGATCGGAGCTCCTGATAACTCGCGACTGCACTGTTCTCGTTGCAGATACTGTGGACGCGCTTGCCGCTCCGGTCGCTTCACCCTTAACGGGGCTCACCGGCGTACACACGTTAACTATGGTCGGAAGTCCGCACCAACACCTGCCTCAGATATGCCTCGCGCGTCCTATTGTTCTATGCACGATCAGCTGATGGTTTGTTTTTATTCTAAAAATGTTAAAGATTGTGCAATTGTTTATATAAACAAATGTTAAGGAAACTCGTCCAGCTGAAAAAACCTCAACTGGAAGGTCGCTTAGGCAAGAAGAGATTAAGTTTTGAAAACAACATTCGAACTATAATTTTTTAAAATGCGTATTAGATAAATCATTATTTGTAAATGATTTATAATAAAAACCCGCAGTTAGTTTATCAACGATAATCCAAGGCACGGTAAGCTTCGTTAGTTGTTCAACAACGTGGTAATCAATTATAGCGAAAACGACCCTTGGAGTTGAATTTTCAACCGCAAAATCCTATATTTCTAACGAGCATCGTGACTTCCGCGATAACTCGAACCACTGTCATTATTATAGCGATACTGTATCTTCGGGATGCTGGGGGGGCTCCGTTACCACCGTGCAAGAGAGCCCTTAACGGCAACACGCGGTAACTGAGTTAACTGGTACGACGTGCGCACCAATACACCTGCGCATAACTGCGACACACACATGCGCACACAGCGCTATTGTTCTTGTACATCTCCATTATATTCGTTTTATAGTTCGATAGTTCTTTTAACGTCGGAGTTGAAAACGACCCTGGGTTTGTGGTACATCGTGCACTGCAGTGTCTTCGTGAAAACAACGAAAACGGAGATCCAACGACACCACGACGTTACATCCGGCCGGCATTCATTATAAGCGGTTTGTCATTTGGCTAGGACGTTCACCTCATTACGAGACTCATCATGAGAAAACGTATAAGGTAATTCGCGGTGATAAGGCGAATCGTTATATACTCTTATAAGGCGAACCAATCGCCTAGTAGTTTCCAAGAGTTCAGATTTATGAACCCAGTTGGGTTCCAACCGGATCGGCAACGACTTCCATGCCACAACTTTTGCCCGAGAAGGTTTACCACAGCCGTAATTGCAGGCTAATATGACGAAACAGTTGATTGCAAGAAGCACGGTGCGAAGACATTCAACTGGTTGAATCCCTCAATTGCTCCAGGTAAGGTGGCAGGCGCATTGAAGGATTTGACCATTCTTTTAACAACTGTACTGGGATCTCGACTGGTGGTTCCTTTACTATCCGCCAATATGAGCCATAGTGCCCGGCAGATCTTATGGCCAATCTCAAATTAACGGATTCTCGCTTCCATGGTTTACCATCACCGATATTGAATCCTTTCCCGATGAGCTGATCCGCGGTCGCCGTCGTTGAGCAAAACCACATCACCCAGCATCATCCTACCAGCAGTATGTATCGCCCATATAAAATACCTTCGAACCTGCTATCTAGCGGGCGCATTAATTTGAGAACAAACGATCCAATTATGCGGGTACACGAGTGCGTGCCCGAGATCAGTCGTTCACTTCGGCTCCGACAAGAGTTATACGTGTAACAGTGGAGGTACACGTAACGTACGGGGATCCGGTGAGACGTTGGAAGACGAGTCGAGCGTTCGCTGGGAGGACAGCCCGCGATAAATTGGAGTGCTATGGCAGAGCCGGGCTGTTTTGTACAGCGGCTTACAGCTACTCTCCGCGTGTACGTAGACCCGAAGACGAATAAGAGGCCAACGAGACGCCGGAGCTCGGACCACCGAACGACGGTATAAATTCCTGAGGACGGAATGAACGCGATGCACTTGTCGTCGGCGTTGTACAGTTGTCGTTCTCGTTGTCGACCGTCGATCCAACGCCAAGTAGCGAGGGGACTCTTTCTCTCTTTTCCTCCGTCAGGTTCGCCGGTTGTCCTCCTCGGTGGGCCGGTGAGGCCCACCGAGCAAGGCGACGAGGGCCACGTGTTCGACGCGAACTCATGCAAATACATGCGTGCTGCGCGAGTCCGTAAGCTGGTGCCGGAGCACTCGCGAGGGGAGAGAGAGCCTGTCCTTGACGCCGACACGAGACCTTCCAGACGACCGGAGGCTTGAGAGGATAAATAAATAGCGGGCACGGAGGAGCCACCACTTGGAGAAAACGGAACAGGGACATGCATTATAAATCCGTGGACGAATCGCCGGGGATAGAAACGAACTTGAATTATTTTGTTCCAGTTACGATTAGTAACTTCTGTTTGGTGCGATATGTTAGGGTATGATGGTCATTCGATTACAATGGTTATTGACAGAGTGGACGGACTTTAAGCCATTCATGGAGAATTCATGAGGGGAGCTTGGCAATTCACCGTCTCGGGGTTATCGGGGGTATGCAGGTACTTGCTGAAGTTACTCTGAGGAGCAACAGTGAAACTTCTGAACTGCACTAAGGACGGGGCGAAGCACCCGCGCCGTAATTTGGTTTCAAGGGCCAATATGTTGTAATAGAGACGGGGAGTGTGGAGAGGCGAACCGGCGTTAACGGGAAACGCTGTTGAGGGTTCGGAAGTCATCCAGAGCGAGCTGTTCAGCGGTTTAACTGTATCTGCATTCCTGGTCGAAATTTTGAAGCGCTTGATCGGAGTCTGTCGAAGTCCTGAAAAGGCCTTATAAGAAACTAATCTTAATAAAGCCCTAAAAGCGCTACCCGGGCCGTGAAAAATTCAATTGAAAGGTTTGGATCTAAACGAGTCAGCATGATATAAATCTTGGAGATGGTCCATAAATTTAAACATCAATGTTTGCCAATTACCCGCTAATTTGCGGACGAGACCAGAAGCAAAAACTGAAACGCTGAGGAGTGAAAGACAGAGCCACGGGCTTACGGATAGAGAAGTTAGCGGCGATTCTCGACAAAGTTGAGTGTTTCTGGTGATGGCGTTGATCCAGCTACACGATTCCGCGGCCCGCTGGCAAGATTGCGAATGGTCAAGAGTACGGTTTGCGGTAGGCCGGATGGGCAGGCAAAGATGGTGCTGAGAAGATACACGGAAAGTAAGAACAAACCGACGAATGAACGAAAGAACTGGGCACGATGGAAAGCAAAGCCAACCGAGAGAGGAAACGGCGGACGAGGCGAATGAACGAAGAAACCAAGTATACCTGGAGCATAATAACATCGAAGTAATGGAGGTAGCGTACGTGGTGGAAGAGGACGATATGGAACGGAGAACGAGCTTCCAGGCTCACGAGTATGTATACCGGCTCCGAACGCCCTGAACGCTGAAAGATATCTCGAAGAGGACGAAATGGATATCCATCGCACCAAGGTGGGGGATTCCCCTTACCCCGTCTCTTCCTTTTCTCGATTCCGATCTCGACCGGCTACGCGGCTAGATAGATCTACGCGCGCGAGGCCGTCATGGGTCATGAGCGCGTCTTCTTGTTCCTTTTCGACGTCCACCTCGCCCTTACACTCCTTCGCTTCCTGCCTGCTTTTCGTACTCATGAAACTCTCGTTGGCGGGCATTACTCTCTTGGCCGACATCGTACCTTATATTGTACTCTCGTCCACGCCGCTCACGTCCCTCGCATCGACATTCTATCAGTTTGTGTTTCTGCGGTTATTCCGCCTCTTATGACTCGAGAGACCGTCGCGGAAGAGCGCTCTCTGGCGTCTCGTTTTTCATGTTTTTCTTTTCTTCTTCGTACGATCGCTGCATCTGCTATGAAGATTATGGGGAAAGAGCGAGGCTGGAGATAAGTGAACGATCGAATCACCGCAATTTTTTGTCAATGTTTCAATAATCAACACCTTTACCGGTCAGTAGGCAGTTCCGTCCAAATAAACGATTAATAAGTGTCGACATCAGCGAGTTTAGTTCTGATGCTTGTCCCTCTAATTATTGCAATTAAAGAACAAACTGCATATGATTCAGTAAAAAATGTAATAAAGTGAGAAATTAATGAGAGTGAATAAAACCTGCGGGCAGGTTTACTCACTTAAGTTAATGAAGTTTAACGGTAATATCTCCAATCGTGTTTTATTCAAACGGAACATAAAAAGTATATCCTATATTTTTTATTCATCCACGAGAAGCGAACACTTTTCGCAGTTACGCGCGCAACTTCGTATTGAACTGCTCGACATTCTTTTACCAGTCGTTCAGGACACGGCTTCGCAAGAGTGCTTTCTTTAGTCTCGACTCCACTGCTCACTTATCGTATCTACTTCTCGACTGGGGTATGCTATAGGATCTTAGCATCGAACTCTCGGATAACTTTTGAGATAAGACTCCGGGAACGGTGCTGATCGATAAAGGATGAATGCATTAGCGCCGCAAGTTCAACGGACCTGAACAGACTCTCGGACTCGTATATTCGCTCGAGCAACACACGAGTAGAAAGTTTCAAAAAAACTTGAACCACTCGTTGCCTCAGTAATTTGAATATTGCAAAAAAAAATAAACCAAAAAACAAAAGAAAATATATGAATCTTGGTACCAGAAAACGCCTCGCACTCCGCCATAGTAAATTATAGTTGTAACAAGTGCATAGGTACATAATTTTAAGTACACCCTTCGAGTGCCATTTTATCTCGAAATATAAATTGGACAAAAATCGAGGCAGACACGATCATGCACCGAGCCCGGGGGTGTTCGAAAAATGTTAAAGAAATAATTTTAAGAAGCATTAATTACATATCGCGCAAGAGGCAAAAATTCATGCACACATGCGCCAAGTTGTGCATAGCCGCGAGTGCGCCCATAAATTTAAGTATACGTTTACGCGGAGTGTTGCCAGCGTAAAGTCCGTCGTGCCGACAAACAGACGAGCAGTTCCTCGCGTCCGATCGGCGCAAGAAGTGCGTGTCGTTAATCGATCCCGGATGATTAGGCCGCTCGGGAGAAAGAGGAATGTCGACCTAATGAATGAATACCTTGGACTCCGGAATAACGTGCCGGATAAAAACGATTCGATAAATATCACAATACTGTACGGCGGGCATCGCGGAACAGCGGTTTACACACGCGATCCCATCCCCGCGCGGTACGTGATCGGCAAGCAATAGACGCTCGCGTCTTCCCCGGGATGGAAAGAAAGAAATTGATTGCGACGTGTCGGAAGGTACGTAGCCCGCGCTGCTGCGGAAGAAAAATACTCGCTGCTCGCCGACCATTATTGAGATACCGACTTGTCCGTCCCTCTCATCTCAGGAATATCATTAACGGTAGGGACACATCGCGGCGAGTCGAGGCTGCATCGCGAGATTCGAGTTATAAATCACTGATTAAAGCGGATAAAGACTAAGTGACTCGTCACTTAACAATATAATCGTCAACCCTCCCTCGGAGCGCTGCAGTATGCAACATGCATGCGCCGCACACACACTTGGCTGCGTGTAGTACACACGGTAGTCTTCGAATGTGGGACAATGCTGGGTTACATGTCCATGGTTTTTTAAGAACGGAGAGGAGAGATACGTTTCCGCTGGAAGATGTGGATACGAATACGAAGGATAAGAACTCCGCTGCCAATTATCTGATAGGGTAAAAGTGGGGAATATGGACCGGTCCATATATCATTGATTTACGTGTTAATCGAGGTGGGCCATATTCACCACTTTTACCCTATACATTTTTTCGAAAGTTGCCCGTGTATCCGTGTGTCTTACGAGGGTTTGAACGCTCATGAGTTAACGATTTCTTTGACATTGAGTTCCTTAATGACAGAGATTGGGGCTTGTCATCGATATGGAAATTTCTCTAGAAATATTGGCCATGCCGTTTCAGTTTCCGTCATACGACTGTTAGTTGCAGAGTAAATCTTTATGACACCTTTTGGGCTTATTAAAACTTATCTTTTAGCAAAAGAAAGGCAAAAGTCTATCTTTTGCGAGGGCCTGAAACGCCGGAGTCACAATGACGAGCCAGTACACTAAACCACAAACAACTATCACATAAAGTACTATAATACTTACGCACGCAAGTGTACGTGGTTGAACCTGCGATAAAGCCCCGAGGCGTGAGCTATTTTAAGACAGAGGAGAAAACTGCAGGAGATACAAATTTAAAAGAAAACTTATGGAATGCGAAGTGATAGTGAATCTCGAAGTGTCCGACGAAGCTTTAGGATTATCTTAAAGCCTCGATTGCCACGGTTAATTCGATATTTCTTTTAACGATCAGGAGAATGGAAGGGGGGCAAGGATCTATGTGGGGATACGAAAGGCCAGCGTTTAATGGTAGCGCTGCGCGCAATCCAAGATTTTAATGAAACTCGAAACTCTCTGACGGTCTCGGGCGCACGGACGGCGCTATAGCGTGGAAGCGATTCTCGTAACTTTCGTTTACGATGGCCATGCATTTCGAAGATGGGCGAGAAAGAGAGCCGCTGCACGTGGCCCTCCTCGTCGTGCATCCAAGAAAATTACGCGACTCGCCGGCATTCGGCGACCGGGTGAACGGGATCGCGGCGCCCGACTCGCTATCCCCTCGCCGATTTAATTATCTTAACGCAATTAGCTCTCGCGCCTTCGCTCCTCGTAGGATCTACCGTCTCCATCGCGTTCGGAGAAACCCGGCGGAGATAAACGCAGAGAGCCTCACTCGATGGCCTGCACAATTTGGCACAAGTGTACTCAGGATTCCCAGAAGATTTTCTGCTACTTGAGATTATTTTTATTTTTATTTCTTTGCCCACCAAACGAGGAGTGGATATGCACGCAAGATATGTGTTGGCGTATCGGGTATTCGGAGGATTGGTTCAATTTTTTTTGTGCCAGTATATCGAACGGTCTGGTGCATGGTAAAAACTGGGCGGGAAGCAACAAAGTCATCGAAGCGATTTCGAGAATCCGAGACCGGCGAATTTTTACGACCGGTCGATAACTTGTCCGATCGGCATGGAAAAATAAAAATACTTTCACGTAAGTGTAAATCATTTTTTTACCCTTTCGGTCCTAGTGAGACGTGCAGGGTGGATGTGGTGAATATGGACCACTCTTCTGGACGTAAAAAATATTTTTTTCAACCGCAAATTTACTTCCTACAGTAAGAAACTCAACATTCGCTCAATTAACCTCGGCGCAGCGAGGTTATTAATTGTCGCGGCAACAATGAAAATCCCTAATTAAATGGGAAAGCTTTGAAGATAATGAGGGACGAGGAGTAAAAAATGTCACGATTCTTCTCTAAGCCGTAGAGCGCGTGCGAATCAATCTTGCTCTCGAATTAGACACGATTTAATTAAGGGATTTACGGTTCGCTCGCGACGCGAAGACGCACCGATGTCTCGCGAGTGAGGAAGTGCATTCGCGCGCGAGCGAAGGATACTCGAAGTGCCGTGACGACTCGCGGGCGCGCGTATGCACGAGCTGCAACCGATTGCCGGACGGATAGACGGGGCGGCGTGGTTCTAATTAAATTCGTCGCGGATAAGCAAGGGAGCCGTGGGTAAAGACGTGGGGAACGGAGCGAGGGGGAAACGCGGAGGTGAGAGAAAGGTGAACGATAAGGCCGCAATGCGCGGTTTCATCGGTGTATCTCATCTCGTACGGCGAAGCTGTGGCCGGGAGGAAGAGGGAACGGATCTGAGGGGTTCGTATCTCAAACGCTCGCTCCCTCTCGAGCGCTGGAGTCTTGGATCTTCCGACACGCTCCTTCGAACGGATCAGAACGGAGAAGTGAAGATCGTCGGATGCATGGTAGCACGAGGCACACCTTCGTTAATAAGATCCAATATGGCTGCTAGTGCGAAACGTGGATCAGTACTGTGCAAAGGTGCTCAATACGGACCATTCCGATCGGCGCGATAAGCGTATGGAATTCGGGCTGAGTTACCGGACAATATTCACCACTTGTTCCCGAAATACTTACACTGAAAAAAAAATCGCCCGCGGACTGCCAAAGGATTTTTAAAAATTTCAATTCTACTTTCAATTCTTACAATTCCGTATGATATTGAAACAACGATGGCAGGATTGTTAAGGTTACATGTTATTGTTTTAATCCCGCGTAGAATTATAAGAATTGAAGTAACCATTTTTTTTTCTTTGGCAGCCCGCAAGCGAATTTGACTTGAGTGATTTTTTTTCCGTGTATCAAGTGTGTTAAGATTTTTTTGATAGCTTATTATCTGTAAGGAAATTTGTAATTAATGCCGTGTGGAGGCCACAAATAGATGAGCATTGAAAAAAAATTGTCTTCCCCCGAGTAATTGGCAGACGCAGGAAAATAACATTTTCTTTCTCAGACAATCTGCACAGAAATTTCTGACACGTACGTGTAAGAAATACCGGAGATAGACAAAAAAAATGGTGCCTCTGCTTTTTCATAGAAACAATCTCTCGAGCTCGCGTCTTTTTTCCATCTTTGCTTTTCCTCTCATGCGTCCAACGTACATTATTCATACCACATTTATTATTTCTATCTCCCCTGTTTTCCCGACTTCCTTTCATGGTACATGTATTCCCTTCCACCGGTCTTCCTTGCCTCATATTTAAGCCCGGTATACCTCGGACCCGTATATTACAAAAAAAAACAAACAAAAAAAATCTTTTTCCTTTAATCTCACTTTCGTCTTCCATTCTTAATATGTCCTATCTTCGAGTCATCAAGGTATGCGCCCCCCTACGGGGCGCGCATTTCCAGACCACGTCGCCCGCCCGGCCTTGATCACTAAAGCTCTCTCCCTGGCTCCCGCTCATATACCGTATCCCTGTTGTTTTTTTTTTTTTACTTTTCTTTTTACTCCGCTTTCTCTTTCTACCGCGGGCAAAAATAATTGCTCCGTTCCGCTGGATCGTCGCAATTACTCGGGCCACGGATTAGCCAGCGCTCGGTGTACCAAGCACGCTCGTCCGACATCACACAGCGGCGAGTAAGGTACATACGTGAGGCGAAGGAAAGGAGGAGAAAATATGTCGAGGGTTAAGTAGGAAGCTGATTCGAACGAGAGGCTCGAGATATAACTCTCCGCATGATGCATGGTTATTACTCTGGCCGATCGATTCCTCTCTCGAGCGCGAAACCGTAGCAAAGGGGCCAGCGGCGGAGCGGCGCAGCAGGAGCGAGGGATCTCTTCTGGTCTCAGCGACAGCATAGCGGCGAAGAAAACGAAGCGACGATGACGATGACGGGGATGAGGAGTGGTTGGCCTCTGCGTCGGGTAACGCCCGTTGGAAATGTCGGGTCTTCGTGTATCGTTAAATTACACACGAGGGGGAAAAGAACGGCGATGGAGGAATGAGGAAAGGCGATGAGCATCGTGAGTAACGAAAAGATCAAATAAAATGAGGGAGGTCGGACAAACGAGAGTACACTGTAACTGACGAAGCAAAACGCTGCCGGATACATTTTCTTTCGAACGATACATCTTTATCGGCCGGAGGATGGGATCTACGGGAATCGTCGTGGCAAAGTTGACCCTAAAATGTTTACATCCGATTGTTAAAAAGCAAATTTTGTGAATATAATATAATATAATATAATATAATATAATATAATATAATATAATATAATATAATATAATATAATATAATATAATATAATATAATATAATATAATAAATATAATATAATATAATATAATATAATATTCTTATCGCCAGGAAAACAACAGTTGTCGACGATTTCGTTGGAGCAACGTTACTAGCTTCAACGCATTATCTAAATAAGATTTTTGGTGAATTATTACATGCTCGTTCTTGATTGTCTTAGACCTTGGGATAAGTATGAAAAATGTGTCGAAAAATATAAGACTAGCGGACCGCCAAACAAGGCCTCACAAGGTAATCAGATACCCCTACCCCGTGTGTGTATTCCAGGGTTAAACCCAACCGGATCGCGTTCCTACAATGTTCGCAATTTTTCTCATCGCATAGAGAGACGAGCGACGGCGCAAAAGAACGAATATCCAAGAGGAAAGGCTGGCGAAGATTGTACGAGAAGCCGGAGAGAATCCAGCCGAAGGGAAAAGCGTGCGAAGTTGGACGGCCGAGACCGAGAGAGGAATGAAAAGGAGATAGGGCGAGATCCTGCGAGGAAAAGGGCACGGAAATAAAAGAGCTCGGAATGCGCGACATGTGGCGTGCATCCGCGTGTGCGAGTGGAGCGAGTCCGAGGAGGCTCCCGAGAGCTCTTACGTAGTTGCTCAAGCTCGCTGTCTTCTGTCACATGGCAGCTTCTGCGGGCGCAATTTTTCGCCGGGGACCGAGAAGTGGAGGAATTAAGGTGTGGCGCTGTCGGTGTATTCCGGGCGTATCGCCATGTGGGTAGACGCCGGACAGTCGCGTAGACGGAAACGAAGCGAAGAGAGGACACGAGAGAACGGAGCTAACCCGTTGGGAACTGCGGTCGGAAGCCGCTGGTGCAAACGTGCCAGAGACGCGGTGCAGCGGAGGTGGACGAATATTACGAGATCCACGAAGCGGCAAGGGTGGTCAGGTCGGTCGGAAAACCGGAGATTACATATTGCAGGAGGATAGGGCACGGTACGGCATGATACTGCACGAACGTTCCTACCGCCCAGAGCCAGAAACGGAAGGATTCAAGACTCCCCGCGGGGACCCGGAATCCGACCGGACATCTTCCGAGCCCGTTACTTATTACCTTCCCTACACTGTATCCGAGCTATAATGGGCTTAGGCCGCCACCACCCGGGATCTTACGTCTCAGCACTGCTGCAAATAATTTATCGAATGTGTTTGTTCCCTAAATGTATTTCAAAAGCAATACTAAGCTGGTAATCGATGTTCAATGTACCGTACAAAAGTGAAGGTTCGGCTAAGTCCTTTCTACACGTATTGTACACCGAAAATGACCGGTTAGGAAATCTGATAGTTGGGGTAAATTGCTTTTGGGCGACAAAAAGTAATGTATGAAAAAAATGAGTAGCGAAAACATAATAATAAATAAAGAACACTATAACTGACGAACCGGAACTCCGTCGATCAAACTTACAAATTAATATATTTGAAAGACAATACTAAGCTGATTCTATCGGAACGAAAATTGGTTGCGATTGTTGATTCTCCCAACTTATAATTTTTTTTCCGGTAAGCTCGTAGTTCAACTTCTTCCTCGTAGTCGGCAATATATCGCGTATAGCTATTAGAAAATTCTTTCCGATCGCTCGTGTCTGTTATACCTACTAGATATACCGGGGCTAAATCTCATATCGCATTAGCTCTCGGATGCAAATATGCGCGCCCTCGAGCGAGTCTCTCAATTAAACACGGCGAACGCCCGATAATTATCCTTCGCGGTCCATGTTGCTCTCAGAAGTCTCGATATATATCGTTTTAATAAAACGTCTCATATTTCACGAGACTCGCGGTCAGGGCGCCTCTCGCCCCCCTCGGCCGCTTACCCTACCTTTCACCCTTGTCCCCTCTCTTTCTGTTTTCATCGTCTTTCTTGCTCTTTTTCACTCTTCGAGAATGATTAATACCGCCACCGTACTGTCCTGCACTATGCCGTACCGTACCGCTGCGTCCTGTTCCCTCGAGTGACCACCTACGGTTCGCTATCTTTCTTCTTTCGCTTCGCGTGCACTACACTTCCTTCTGTTTTATTCCCTTTTTTTCCTTTGCGAAACATGTCCGTCCTTCTTCGTCTCGTTATTCGGACGCTTGCGTCGTTTGCAGAGGGACAGAGACGAGGAACGTTACGAGCGAGTAGTAGTCACGTTTTGAACCTGGGGGCTTTTACGCTCGGAGTTGGTGAGCGGCGCGCGGGTTGCCTCACTCGCCCAATCGGCCTGCAGGCCCCTGTGTGTCTCGGTCTGATTTCTGCACCGCCCGGAGCGCGCGCTTCCGATTGCGAACGATACCGATCGGCGATGGAGATCGATGCCATCGAAAATTCGTATGCGAGTCACACGTCGCCTCGGGTATGTATGGAAAATAACGGTGGAACGTGTACGTGTGTATCGAACGTCGACAAACTCATAAATTATTTTCCGCGATTGTTGATAGAGAAGATTTTTTTCATTACCGGGAGGCATGGAAACGTTTCACGAGAACCGTTTACAGAGGGTTTGATTGGAAATATTTGTATTTTATTTTTTTAGCGAATTTTGTTGAGGGAAATTGTTTCTTCTAGCGTAACGAAGTTTCTGTCTGAGTCTGTAAACGCCTCGAAAAATAATTTCCATTTTTTTTACTTATTTTGACGATTTTTTTATCTTAGGGAAAAATTTGAGAATATGGAACGGTCCGCGTAAAATTGATAGATGCGCTAATTGAAGTGGGCCATATTCACCACATTTTTCGTAGTATGACCAAAAATAAAATCTTTTCCGCCAAAAAAGTGGAAAGTATGGATTCCCGGGACATTATTGAAGTAAAATGTTATTCTCAATAATGTTTATTTATTTTTTTCATTCTCAAGTTGAAAGTTAAAAAGAAGCAAAGTTTCTCACGTCAGAAATTTCACATAAATTATTAGCGATCTAATTGATTGATCGATCATCGTTTTGCCGATCGATTTATATCTGCAATTCAGTGATGTTATTTTGTAACCTCGAGCAGTGCGCACCGCGAGTATATCAATTCATTTTTCTTTTTCCTTTTTGTCATTTTGTAGCTCGCAAGAAAACGTCGGCAATAAACTTACACGTTCCAGTTTCCCATGCTCGTGGCTGGTATAGATTTGTCCCGTGGAAGCGCCGATAGCCGTGCCGTCGTGCCGTCGGTTCACATAGAAGAAAACAAGGAGAGAATTGTCGTCGCGTATACATTAACATTACGGCGGTGGAGTCCATCGTCGTCCGCATCGTGTTTACAGTGACCGTACTGTTAGTCGTCGCCGATCACGGAGAAACGCACGTATTTTTTGCCGATCGTCAATCACGAACGGATACACACCGTTGAGAGGTCCTGCGACACGGTTGCTGCCGCTCGTTGAATTGATCCTTCATTCTCCGTCTCTCACCGTTGAGCATGCAGGCATACTTTCTTTTATACCGATTCCTCTTACGCCGATTCATGTTCGATCTACCCAGACTCGCTCGAGTGCCGTGGGGATAACGGGGTAATGATGGCCATCGGGCAATGCGAGTGACCCCCGTTAAACTTGATTCGCAGATAATGTCGAAGCGAACTTCGGCTCAGCTTGTCGGCATTGATTCACATTTGCCTCTAATTTAATGCAGAGTTTAATGGGACTTTAGAAGGCGTATTAATTTTATAGCCTGCTTTTTATCTTGAAAAACGCTGCAATTTGCCCAAGTGATTGACCGAATCTCTCGTAACTTGAGATCAGTGATTGTGAAACAGATATTTGGTGTTGAATTTGGTAGAAATCCGTAAACATTTTTTTTCATATATCACGCTTCTATTCTCTCCTGTGCCGCTTCTATCGCTCTATGTGCTACGCGCGCATGCGCACACTAATATGGAAAAGGGCATTGTCCCATATATAAATAAATATATAAATATATTTATATTTTTAAAGTGAGTATAGTGCTATTCTTCGAGCAAGTTTGAGTTATTGAGTAGATTCAACGTTGTTCGGTATGAATTCCGCGATATCAGAATATTCGAATTTAATTTGCTTCGTTTTCTGTTTCCCCGTCCAATAATAGATCCGCCTTCGCTTGTTTCCTCGAAACAGTTGTATTTTTTTCTCTCCCCTCGCCAATCCTGATTGCTTCTATTACGTTAACATAGAGATTGCTCGACGCTAAAAATGAATGAAAAGACGTATCGCATCCGGTCGGGCGAATGGCCGATCACGCGAACCCGTCATTTACCGTTTCGCGCTCAATTTATCGCACGCATGGCACCTAATGCCCGCTTCTCCGCAACGCCCGTCTAGTTTCTTCGTTTTCCCGGTGGAAGCCAGAGTATAATAACAGTGGCTCGCGGGGCCGGGGCTGGTTGGGCGCGTCGGCACCCGATCTGATTATTACGACACTCCGCTAACGCCGCAGTACCGAGTAAAACCGTTTGCCTTATCAATTACAAAGGCGTTGGGATGTTGCAAGCACTAGATGGCTATCCGTACCGGCATATTTTCACGTTCCACTGGACGTTCCACTATCAAAGTTTGCGAGTTGCTCGGCCGGAATAACGAGCCTTGCTTATCTCCGAAAAGATTCAACAAGCCCGAACAAAAAAACCTTTGAAAAATTAAACTCACGATCTATTTAATATCAATTTAATGAATTGTAATATTTTGTGATTTCCCGCCATAACTCGGGGCCATTACTAGCACCGATTAGTTCGCCTAAAGTGTACGACTGGCGCGGATGGTCGAGGAGAATCGATATTTTTATTAGCGTTCAGGATCGCGCGCGATAAAATGAACTTTTGAGATTGCACTCGGGTGGATTATTGCGGTTCTGGCATTAATACCGGTAACGAGTTCCTGGTTTACGGTTCATCGGCAGGTTATCCCCTCGCGATCGGTCTGCAAGGAGAAGAAGAAGAAGGCAAGCCGAATGACCGTGTCCAGGAACGGCTGGACCGGACAGCGGCCGGAGAGACCGCGTTCCGTAGCGATCCGTACAGGCATAGCGGGGCACTCTCTTTTACCACCGCGGGGCCTTTCACCCGAGGCGTGGTGCAATATGCTATCCTCGCCGGCGCAATTACGCCCAGCACGACGCCCCGTAGATCGCGGTGTATGCATTCGACGAACCTCCCAGACAGAAGGAGTAAGTTTCGGATAATGGGATAAATTATTTAACGACGGGACAGAAAAAATGAAAAACGTTTTTATTATTTTTTAAGCTTAGTTTATGAATATTTTAATTTAGATGAAAACCGCGATTATTAAATCCACGAAGCGAGGTGGAGAAGCGGAACGGGATAAATAAATGAATTTGAATTTGAAAAAAGGAAGAAAATAAATGTGCGGCGTAAGCATAATCTAATGGGAGACAAAGCTCTTGTTTCTGTCTCTATAGGATTAATAATTATCTCGAGCCGACTGGCTCGTCGAGCTTTTCACGAGCCCAAGAGAACGATCCCACGCCTGGAAGCCCAAGCCGCCAGCGGCAAAAGCAGAGAAAGAGAATGGAGAGAGCTTTTTTTACCGGGCAACCAGATCCCAGCATCCGCGTGTTCCCCGCCACGTCCGGCTAAACTAATGCGATTCTGAAATCAGCCCGACCTTAATTCTACCCCGCTGAGGCTGAGACCCGACGTACTCGGGCGAGACCAGCGCGACGGTCCACGTCTGGCACACGCGGGAGATAGTCGAGTCATTAATTTTCATTACGGAAATCATTTTTTTTAATCTTTTTTTTAAGCCACCTCAACTTTACGCTAACAGTGATATTATATTTCCGTATTTCTGCCGGATCCTTTGAAACATAATTCAGATCAGATGAAAAAAAAGGTGTAATCCAAATCACCTGGTGGAATATTTTCATATTTAGAAAAAAAACGAAACTTCTTGCTGTCTTGAGATTAATTTTTTTTGTTGCTCATCGTGCAGAAAAGCCGGTCCATTTTTCTTCGTGCGCGGCCGTATTAATTTTAGTAAATGATTATTTCGTATAAAAATGCTTATCTCGTTACGTTATTACAATTAACTATGGACCGTCCGGGGCGTCGTGCTTCTCGTATTAACCCAACAATTACGTAACTCGTTCGAGTTTTTCAAGTTCATTGCAGCACATGGAAGCGTGCACGAAGTACATACACGTTCGGTCTTAAGTACATGCCATAGATATTATGATAAGCTCTCGATAAGCGAATTTCTCCCCCCGCCCCCCTTTCATAAATTCTATAGGTGTATAGACCGGTCTATAAACTATATCTGTATCGCATATAGAGTGCGATACATATATAATTTATAGTATCGATGGTCTGATGTCAGACGGGCGTGCAAGGGTGGGATTTTAGGACGTCATACGCCCTTATTGAATCGGACCGTCGATATAATCGTCGAGTGCCGATGCGGAACGATACGCCGCACCCACCGAGGGTTGCGCGACGCGAGCCAGTCTTCCGCCACAGGCGGTTTCCTCCATCTCTCACGAAATCCTGTCCGAAGCTGCTGCTCCCGGATTCTTTGCATACGCTCGTCCGAGGATCGTCCAACACGGAAGCACCAAGCGAAAAAATAAGGAACTTTCCCGACCCGCGCAGACCGGGTTTCTGACATCACCATTTGCTGTCGATGCAGGTGTGGAAGCTGCGCGGCTGTAAGGTAAACCGGTGAAGCTAGTTTGACTCCGAGACCGGATTAGAGATGATGATTACGTTACAGATAGAAAGTAAAGGATCAATGTAGGTCGGGTTGAAGATGTTTTAAATATGCTTGGCAAAAGCAACCAAGAAAATAGCGTTTATCCCCATGCGAAAAAAAATTGAACAATTTTGTCCAATTGCAGTCAAGTCAAGTGCCTGCGGTCTCGCGACAATACATAAAAAAAATACCCCAAATAGTGGTAAAGTTAAATTTCACAAAACCTTCGAAACAGTGGTTGTTTTTTTTCATAAAAATAAAGGTCCTTCTTTCTGAAATGAAATAAAACATTTTCTCGATTTTTCTGGACAAAAAGTTTTATATATTTCTATATATTTATATAGAAATAATTTATTAATTTAGACATTAATTATTTCTAAAGATAATTATTTCTTTTTCGTAACTCAAATTGCAACGTGTATTCTTGCAAATGATCATTATAACCCGATAGCTAGCAGAGTTATCCTTGCGATAGCGCGTTTCTTCGATGCAAGCGTACAGATGCAAGTTTCAGTAATCGACCGTATCACCTGCTCGATGCCTCCAAGCAGAATTATGCAAGATCAACGGTGACTCGTGCGTATTGAATAACAAACTCGACAAATTTACTCTCGTTTAATTGGATATTAAGCGGATATCGGGAGCGGGAGTTTGAGCCGATAAAGAAACGAGTTTGTCGGGGGGGAAACGTCGAGTGCGCGAACTGCACTGCGGGAGGCTCAGGTGCTGCGCGAGGACGAGCAAAGATGCGGACGCGACGAAAGGGTGGAAGGGACGACGGAGCCGAGCAACGGACACACGGGTGAACGGGGAACGAGAAGAATGGATTATACCGGTGTATTATTATACGTGTGCACGAGACGGCAGAACCCGAGGCGGACGGGCGGGAGGAGTCGATCGACTTTCGCGCGCGGCCGAGCTGTCCGGTCATCGATACTGGTTCGACCGGATCCAGTTTGACGCCGCACAGTACTGAATGAAGATCGGCTCATCGATGGAAAATAAATTTAAAAAACACATAAAACGACCCGGGAAAAAAGCTCGAAGACGCGAACTGCTGCGGGGGGAGCGGCACTCGCGACGATTTACGGTCTCGAATATCAAATTTTTTCTTCACCTCGAATATATAAAATCGATTGAAAGCTGGATTCTACGGGCTGGCGAAGTCCTTTGACTCTTTTTTGGCCTAACGGTCAATTCTCTCTCTCCCCCCCCCCCCTGATACCGTGGTGGAAAAGATGCTCTACTTTTTATTTCCCAATTTCACAATACAAAATTTGCTACTTTTGGTTGATCAGGTCGGAATTTTGGGACTTCCGGTAATGAGAAAAAAATCTACATCGCAGATGCTAACTACTTTTTTTGAGAATGGTAAAAAAAGAATATTTGAAAGCGTTAAGTAAATTCGATTAAAATCAGAAAAACCTTTTTTTTCTCATGTGAAATAAACTTGTTGATTTTTCGAAATGCATATAAATAATTTTTTTCAGAATGTTCTTACGGTCGCGAAAATTCTTTTTGTTTTCTGTTTTCCCAAACTTGTTCGAAATGGCGTTTGGTGTACCCGTGTCAGATTATTTAGGCGTAATCGTTACTTTCCGAAGACTCGGCGACCGGGCACGGTTGGGTTTGCTAAACGAGCGCGCATAAGCCGGGCGAGAAGTGTCGAAAGGAGCAAAACGATTTGGATTGCCGAGAACGCCGATTCAGCCGAATGTATCCGTAGTTCGAAGCGTCGAGAGTTTACAGGAATCAATTGAGCGTATTTCGGTGGCAGAGGGGACGGAGGAGCGGCACGAAAGAACGGGCATGAACATCTCCGAAGCAGAATCCGCGTGTCTCGAGAGGTCTCTTTCTTTTTCCATTCACATATGCGATCATGTACTTCTGGTCCTTCGTCCCTTTTTTTCCTTCACCATTGGCCTGTTCGTCGGCGTTTTAGTTTTTTTTTCTCGGTGAATTCGAGAGATAGAGGGGGGAGACGGTGAAAAAGACAGACGGAGCTAGCGGCGGAGAAAGAAAGATGAAGAAAAAGGATTAACGGCCCCGCGGCGGCAGCGCATGACAGACACTCCGCTTTCGAGATAAGATCGGCGTTTTCTTCATGGACCGATGCGATTCCTGCCCTACCCCCCTCCCCACCTCCATCTGTATATATATGTATATATATGTATACGCACAGACCGATTAAATCGCGATGATATCTCGCTCGCATATAAGTTTATATGTACTCCCTATTTATAATATATATATATACATATATATATATATATATATATATATATATATATATATATGAGCGCACAACCCGCCTATATATAGGTATATTGTGTATGCCTTTGCTGCTCATATATATGCTGTACAGATTGTGCGTATCCCAAATCGCATATGCGATACGTGAAACCGCTCGCAAGTTTGATAAATATATAGGACCACGAATTTATGATCATCGCCGGGCGCGTGGCTTCGGGGGTGCGTGCGTCGACCACGCGTGCGCCATCAATAGGCCATCTATCGGCGCAACGTATTTAAGCCTAAAAAGAAAAATATTATTTTTTACAAAAAATGCAGCTCTACAATTTTTGAGAACAGAAAAATCTCCCTCACGCGCACGACCGTTTAACTTCGATAATTAAAAAAATCGTTTCAATATTAAAAAAAAATCGTACTAACTTCTCAGTTCTGTATCACGTGCCAATACTTTAAAATAAAAAAAATAAAAAATAATAGTACGCGGATGGAAGCTTGAGAAGCAAATTTTAAAATTAACAAAAAAATCCAAAGCTATTACTTTCTCGTTCATGGACACTGTGCGGCGTACCTCTTTTCAATGTCTCCGTTCCGTCGGCTGGTCCGCGTCTCCGAGCGGCGATACAGGCTCAAGAACCCGAGAGCCCACTGTACGCAAGGTTGTTTCGCACAGATGCATAAATTCGATAAGACCACCCGGTAGACTCTTGCGAGAGACGATCCTCGTTCCTTTCGCTCCTCTCCGACCGTTCTTTCAATTTCGTATCCCCTTCCTCCCTTTTTCTCATTCACTCCGCAGCTCGTGGCCGCTTCTCTCCCTCGGGGAAAATAATTTTCGTCGTTAAACCGAACGGCGGTTACACGCTTGTAACAATTTACCACGTTCTGTCCTATCCGGCACCTTCGAAATTAATCCTCGCAATGCGATACGCTGAACCCGATGGCGCACCGGCTCGAGAAACTCCGACGCCAGAAACGAGGAGGTTCTAAATACGGTAACGCGGAGAAACAGGGAAATGAGACTCGACTAAAAAAATAAATAAAAAATAAGAAGGTATCGGATTGAGAGAAAAAGATACGCAAAGATAGCGCCTAATGAATCGATACTCGTTTTGACGAAGCGACTAATTTCTGCACAACGACAGCCCCGCGCTACGTAACCATCCAGATTTTATCTCAGCGCCTTTAAATTAATTCCGCTGCAACACTCGTCGACACGTTTTCCACGAGTGCGCAAGATGAACGATGGTAAATACATTATAAGTAATAAAATGCGACGAGGAAAATAATCGTAAAGCAAAAATCATGTGAAAAGAAAATAAAGAATAAAATTAAAAAAACAAGAAGAAAAAAAATGAGAGATGATTTGAAAATAACCAGAAAAATCCTAAATAGCGATGAATAAATGATGAGGGATAAAGTATGACGAGAAAGAAAAATCGTAACGCAAAAACTATGCGAAACGAAAAAGAGGAGAAAAAATAAATTTAAAAATATTGAAAAAGAATTTTTTAAAATTGGAGTTGATGAAAAAAAAACGGAATAATCGAGTTTCAAACTCACCGGTCGCTTGGAGGGCTCGGGTCCCTGCCTGACGATCTCCAGGGGCGCCGGTATCGAAGGCCTGCCCAGATACCAGTCCTCTCGGGGATTGTAATTGTCGAGGAGCTTCAGCAATCGCGGCACGTTCACGTAATTGTCGTCGTCGAAGTGGCAGAACCATCTGGAACAAATGGACGCCGGGGCGTCATACCTCTGTCAGTAAAGTACGATTTTCTCAGTCAGCAGTTAAAGCCGGGATTATCGGAGAGGACGAAGACTCTTCGAGCAGAGTCATTATCTATAAACCATCGTACTATTTTTATTTTATTTTATTTTTTTACTTTTTCAGACTCGTACACCCAGAAAAATAATTTATTTGACGGCCACCGTTTATTTGGTTTAAGTAAAATATTTATTTGATTTAAATAAATATTTATTTAAATTAAGTAAATATTATTTGATTTAAATAAATATTTATTTAAATTAAGTAAATAGTTACTTAAATGAATTAAATATTTATTTAAGTCAAATAAATATTTTACTTAAACCACATAAACGGTGGTCGTCAAATAAATTATTTTTCTGAGTGTATTTTTCAAGAATCTGTGTAAAAGTTAAGAACTTAATCTCAATTCCCCTCGCAAAATTATAGGGTTCAACGTAGCAAGATGGAGGTCATTGACCCTCAACCGCGACTTCGGGGATTACCGATGCGAATCATTTTTGGCACGGAAGATTTTTAGAATGGTCCGAAGAGATAACTTGTGGTTGGTCAGTGCAGCAAGCGATCGGGGGCAGTAAAAAAAAATATATATATATATACATATATGTCTATGTATATTGAACAAGTGTAGGAGTATCGAAACGATCGACGATATTCGACCGACCATTAATCGATTAGTTTCATCCATTAATCATAAACGCATTACTCGCGAGCGTGATTTTTAAATTGATTGATTAATCGTTACTGTGACTGATAAACACGAATAATCGATAGTTGAAATTTGAGCGTTATTAATAACTTTCAGTATAAATAATGTATCAACGTAACTCGATTCGACATCATGGCCCTTGGTTTCCGCATTGTTTATAACGGTACAAAAAATAAACAATTAATGGGTAAAAAAAATAGTTGTTTATGCTCACACTCGTATATGCACTAACATTTTTCGTGACTAGCCTGTAGTTCCATTAAGTTTGCATAAATTAAGTCGAGTATGAAAACAACGAAAGAAAAAATATACTCGACTCGTG
This sequence comes from Ichneumoninae sp. B BG-2022a, assembly GCA_030522725.1. Lineage (NCBI taxonomy): Eukaryota > Metazoa > Arthropoda > Insecta > Hymenoptera > Ichneumonidae > Ichneumoninae sp. B BG-2022a. The sequence goes on from JAPYZD010000830.1 coordinate 31,924, forward strand.
AAAGCAGATCATTAATTTCGAGCACGTCGCTCGAGGTGCGATGGCTTTACTGACGAGTTTAATTACCGTGTAACCCGAGCGGAGACTCTCGTCGCCCGATGTTCGAGGTACTTGGGCCGGGTGTAACGACCGGATGTTCAAACTTGACCGAATTATTTTTTTTTTTTTTTTTCGGTATCGCGTCAACTCCTCAGCGGAAGCCACGCAACGGAATTTTTCAAGAGCCTCATCGAAGCCGTCTTACATTTCTCTTCTGTCTTCCCCCAAAAACCGCAAGGTTCGATCGAGCATCGATAAGTTGTCCGGCTAACATGCAATTTTTTTCAAATTTTTAATGCTTCTTCGAAGAAAGGTGACCAAAAAATTGCAACCTTACAGCCTTTCGGTTGGCCATGCGCACTGCGGTATACTTACAAATATCGTACAGGTGCATGCCGGGAGATTCAGGTTTTTACGATTAATCACGATTGACACTGAGTGGCGAACAAAAATGTAGGGTATCGCGTTTGAAATATAGGGGAGAACGGGACAATGGGACAAAAAGCAATTTTCCAATAACTTTTAGATGGTGGTGATGATGATAAGTGAGGCAAAACGGTGTTCAAATTCCCGACGTATCGTTGGTATAAAATGGGCATCCAAAAATGATTAGAAAACTGAGTTTTACCCCCGCTGTCTCGTTTTGCCCCACTGTGCCATTTTGCCCCGTTCTCCCCTACCGCGTATACTTTTCTGTGCAAAAAAATGATATCAATATAAAAATTCCTAACGAATCGACAACAAAAATTTTTGTCATAAAAAAATAAGACTTTAGGAATGATTTAACGAATGATTTACGGTGATTTATACGTATATTCTATCTTTAATTTAGATAAACTGAAAAACACTATCCGTGGGTAATTTAAAAAGATTTAGCGCCATATTTGTCAACGCTATCGAGCGAGTTATTTGAAGCTCCGCTTTACGACCTAATTTATTCGTTGTTACGCACCTGCTGTCACGTTTTGTTAAATTGCGGTGCAGTTAACCGTGCAGCCAAGGATCAACAACTCCGTAATCAGAAATTCCTTTCGCTTTCTCGTACCACGGAGGAGAATCGTTTATAAACAATGTGAATTCACGAATGTTATTAATTGCGTAAATAATGCGAACACCCGTTTCTCGGTTATTTGCAATTAAGCAACCGCTGCTTGCGCTCGGTACAAAATGAAACGAGAAGCAATTATTTGGGGATTTAATGAGAACCGATGAATGATCGAGAGATTCGAAGCCGCGCATGGGCGCGAAGCGTGAAAGCCTCGGTTACACCTGCCTCGATTTCGACGCTCAGAGATGAAACACGTTCGTGTCGATTATAATTAAGGTCCTGTTTACAAGACATAGCGGGAGCGGAAGGTGGGGCACCCTGGCGAACGAAGGTTATCCGGATCGACAGCTCGTACCACCTTCCGCAACTATATGTATATCTATATCTATAGCGAGAATCAAACGTGCAGGGAGAGCTATCGAGAGTGCCGCACACATTGCTCGCTACGACTTGGAGCGCGCAGTCGTTACACCGGCATGTGAGTGATTGACGGGCCAATATGTGGTCCGCGCGTACTGAAATCATTAGCGTCAATATATTTCTCTCAAACTCACCACGTCTCTACAATCGGTCCCAAGAAGAAAGACTCCCGGCTGGGCAAAAGTCGTGAAAACGGCCCGGTTTTTTGCACAGTTTCTTTGAGATCGGATCGGTATAATCATGGGAAAATCTGTTCTTCTCTTTCAGTGCGATAACTCTCGCTTGCAATCTCGAAAACACAATTTCGACAAAAAAAAAAACCGGAAGTCCCTAATTTCACACGCGGATGACTCTATTTTTGTACTCTCGTTTTCGTCGATCACTCCGGTTCTTCTTCCTCTGTGAGAAAGGAAAATAAGTACGCCTGCAGCCGGGGGAAGGGAGATCGGATAAGTCAGGGCTGTCGAGTGTGACGCGCGCGCGGGTCGCGTGTCCTCCTCCATGCCGTCAAATGACGCTCGGTATGCGTGTACACGCACAGCCCGCTCGTACATGTGCGCCTGTACTTATCGTGTATAGGGGATGGTTGGTTCATTCGTCAGTCTCGTTCTATTCTTGCCCGCCGGGATGGGACGGGTCGGCAACCCGGTGGCATGCAATACCCTCCAAATGGTTATGGTAATAACACACGCCGTCAACGATGGGCGCGACACACAGGAATACACAGGGACGCGTGGGAAACTTTCGACCCTTTGGGGCCCTTCAGACATGCGTACTGATTGACTGCCACACTGCTCTATATACATATACATGTATATAGAGCATATATGTGTGTGCACACAAAATGTATATATAGCGTATGTGTGTGTATATATATATATATATACATGGCGTACCACTGGAGCATAGTTTATTGTAGTAACAGAAGTAATAAGTAGTCGTTTTCTTCGCTTCGCCACGCGCAGGCTCTATTTTCGCAAAAAAAAGGTTTCGAAAAGGAAAGCACTTATTGGTTCCCCTTCTCCTGAATCGTTTCGGGCTAGGTGGACACGGATACAGGGAGCGGTGTTGTTACCGCTGGTGGCAAACGTGCGTGAAAGTAGGAGGGCAAGAGCACAAGCAAAAGTAGCAAGTACTCGTTTTCTTCCCTCTGCTATGCTCTATTTTTGCACAAAAAAGGTCTCAGAGGCACTTATTGGTCCCCTTTCTCCAGTATCGTTGCGGACTACGTGTACACGGAAAGGGGGGTGTTTGCCACCCGTGGCAAAAGTGCGTGAAGGGCGGACGGCAAGGGTGGCGAAAGGTTCGGCCCTCGGTACCAGTCACCGTGCGATTTAAGTTGAAGGCACTTGTTCGGGGCTTTATTTTATTTTTCGCCTCGGGCGGCACATACAAATAGGAGTGTAGAGGAGGAGTGGACGTTAAGGGACGTTCGAGTGACGACAGTGGCTGTGCGCCATCGGCGGTGACTCGGGAAGGGAGGAACCAAGGGAAAAGTGACGAAAAGGGCCGGCCTCGATGACGTGAGTAAGGAGATATTACCGGGGCACGTGGCTCGACCCTTTGAGAAATATTGACCGGGGCGGATGGAGGGTTAACGTCAATCGATGACTGTTTGCTGCAAATCGGGCTTGAGTGCACGCTGGGAAATTCGCGTTTCACGATTCTCATATAGAGATTTTTGTCATGTTTATTATTATATTTTTTTTAAATATTTTTTTAGTATGTAGAACCGATTTTTATTAAACGACCGATCGGTCGTCGTTGTCGTCCGCAATTAATTTCCGGTTGTCATGAATAATTCGTCGATGATATCGACGGATGGGAATGTACGTTAATTGATTCTCGGTGGCCCTGTGTAGACGACCGAATTGCGCAGCGAAGAATAGAATCGACTGCCAAGATTGACGTGCCGATTGGCGTTCATTGGCTGTACGACGATTCTCGACGGTCGAATTCGGGCGAACGCTGATTTATAATTGATTTTATTCCGGCGAGATTCGTGGCGATCGATTCTGACTGTGAATGAAGAAATACGTGTTACGGAAATATATCTTAAGTAAATATTTTATTCAGACTCCTTTTATCAGTTATAAGACACTCTACTGGAAGATTCCCTTGGATCGTCAATGCACCTCGTCGCAGTAATTATATTCTTTTGAGGTAGTGACATTTATAGAATGCATTATAGAATGCACTAGTGAATTTTCCATCCAAGCCAAATCGCAACATCACACGGCAGATTTTTAGGAACTCTCAGAGCGGACTTAAGCTTGGTCCCAATGCCAAAACAGAACCCAAGTTCGATGGACTTGCGAAGTAGAAAAAATACGTAGTAGAAAAAATACGAAGTAGAAAAAATAAAAGTGGGGAATATGGCCCGGTCCATATATCATTGATTTACGTGTTAATCGAGGTGGGCCATATTCACCACTTTTACCCTATCATTGAAGCATTGCTTAACCTTATTATTAATTTGTTTCATAATGCACCGCGAAATTGCAGAACTAAAAGCAAAAGACGAGTGTCACGATTATCGTGACCTAATTGGCAGCTGGATATGCAATTCCCGATTCCGTCTCTGGGTCTCTCGAGCTGCACGTTTCATCCAGTCCAATGTTGCACCCGGCTTTGTGCCGCTGTTCGCTCTTGCGACGTATCACGTCGCTCGATCTTCCGCAGCTCCCGCTGCAGCATTCGACGGGGCTTGCTGGCGGAGCGAGAAATGTTCCGACAAAAAGGTCAGGGCTGTCGGGCTGGCGTGTGCCACCGTCGAGAAAGGCGTGTCGCAATACGAACATTTATTAAATCGCGATCTGAATTATCGGAATAGTTGCGCCTCGACCGTGGCTCGAGCCTCGAATAACCCGCGCCGTTTCCTATCGATCTTGCATCGAACTTGCATCACTTTGATATTTTATCTGATCGCTTCGAAAGGATCGCTCGGAACACCGTGCGGATTGATCGAGAACCGGAGGTATGATCGATCATCGGTCACGGACGGTCCTCCGACCCGCCCCGAGTCAGATCAGCCGATCAGGAAAACAAGACGCGGAACGAATAAAATTAAATGTTAAAAAAAATACTCGATGACAATAGTAGACTAAAATGAACGAGTGACCACATCATCGTTCACCGTTGCGTAAAACGGTACAAAAGGCCTGTACAATTAACAACAAAGTGGTCCAAAAACATTCACAACCTTGTTCTTGTTAATGTTACAAACAAAAAATATTTCTGACATTGAGAAACATTTTATTTTTAAATTATCAAGACAATAATTGTGATTTGGGGATAAGCAAATTTCCTACCTGTTTTGCTGTGCACAATGACAATCTATCTCAAATCTCATGCAGGAGAAACAATTTGCCTAATAGAATTAAATTTGTGCAAAGATTTTTGATTTTTGATTGTGATTTCTAGAGCCCATTCGACAAGCTATTTAATGTGACTTATATGTAATAATTCAACAATTATTTTATGTGGCTATTTTATAAGTACAGTTTGATTCGATTTTATGATAGGACAATTTTATGATCATTTTCCTTAGCAATTGATTGACTGTCGATCAAATGATTCAGCACAGGAGCAATCTTTTATTTTGCTGCAAACCTTCGTTGGTAGTGAAATAATGGTTGCAATTTGAGGATGAATGTAGCGTGAGAATTGTAACAGATGTTACGGATCGACGATATCAACGGCGAACTCGAAGCTTAATGCTTCCTTCAGCGTTTTATTGACTCAAATGGAACCATACTTGGATGGGGCAGCGAGCGGAAGTAAAAGTGACCGCGAGAGTGAGAGGCAAAAAAAATTGGACCATCAAAATGAAAGTCGATTCAAAGCGATTATGTACGTCATTCATGACTCCATGAATTTATTTTACTCACAACCGTCCGGCTACCGGACGGATACGACTAAATGCAAATTTCGCGCTACAGACAAACGACCGAAAAATCTGAAAAAATTTGGGAATGTTCCTTACAGATGAAACACATAACCAGATTTTTTCACATTTTTCTCTCTCGACCATGCCACATGGTATTTATATTTGTACGTGTAAAAGATACCCGAATACTCTTAAGTACCAAGTTCATGTCGGCGGATAAAATAGATAAAAATACTTAGCAATAAATATAAAAAAGTGAATTAATTTCTCATTAACTTTATTGCCAAAAAAGCAAACATGTAAATTTCGGGAGAAGTCTTTTCAAACATATGTGCCGATCGAGGGGAATGAAATCGTGCAGCGGACGAGACAGAAGCTCTGATGGCTATCACGATTCCCATTAAAATGTCATGAAACCGATGCGCTGCACTCCGCAATGAGTATCAGAATGCGAATGCAAGTGTGGAGGGTAGGTTGGAGGAAAGAAAAAAAAAAAGAAAAACGAAAGACAACATCCTGCCAGGTGATGCTCGAACGTTGCACTCGGTGGCGAAATTATGCATCGGCGGCCGGTACACCGGGTAAATTGCGCTCGGACGACGATCACGTACACGCATACTATGCATATGAACCGCGCAGTTTATGTATACCTTCGCGTTGCTAAGGAATTAGGGCGAATCCTCGTCGCCGATGCGTATTCGTCGTACAACAAGGAGAAACGGAAGCGGCGGTAGTCTTTTTATGATTCATCATTTATAATTGTCGGCTAGCCGCATAACAGCGAGGAACGTATGTACGTCATGTCCCCTATCGTGGCTTTATCAAGCATTAATTATTCACTCATTCGGCACAAAGCATGTGCTAAAAATTGCGTCCCACCCTTTTCCGCATCCGTTTGCAAGCGGACGACTTTTTTTCATTTATTCCTTAGTTCAATTAACACATTCTACTTTTTTCAATTCTGCCTCAGTGCAATTAACCTATTCGACATTTTTCAAGCGGCGTATCCAATAAGAAAAGCGAAATTACAATAATTCTAGAACGTGTATCTACTCATCTCACGAAAAATCATTTCTTACCCTCCCAAACACGAAATAGTCCAAAATCGATGAGTCATTGTCACCCATAAATCGATTTCCTTGCCAGTAAATATTTTAACAATCGACCTTTAACCTCCAGTGAATTATTTCGCTCGTCGCTTCACAATATCGCATTTGCCGCATGTATTATGATTTTCCAGTCCATACAGCATTCGCCGGAGCTGGGGATTGTGTGGCTCTACTATTTCTCGAATTCTACTATTTCTCTCTCGGTCTGCAGTTGCATGCGGTTTAACTCGGTTGCCGGAGGCATCGGAGCGATGCGACGAAGCGAAGCGGGAAAACGATTTCGCGTAGCGAACGCACACACGCTTTTGCCCCAAGTTCAACCGCAGTACTACAGTCGGAGTATATATATATATATATATATACATTGGTACATAGTATATATACATAGACACATATATATGCATATATATACTGTGGGAGAAGAAGAGTACAGTAGTGTAGTAGCTCACGCCCGCGGCTCAGCAATGGAGGTTTCTCGAGGACGTTCGAGGGCCGACCAATTCTGCGAGCCACGAGAAGAAATGAGATAGAAACGGAAGAGTCATGTCTCTATAGATGTGGAAGAGGAGGAGATACAGAGAGAAACTAACCGACCGCTATATCGCTCTTTTCTGCCTTTCGCGGTCCTCCGCCGATCCAGAGATTATCATAGAGATAGGCCGGGTTTCTTATCTTCAACAGGAAAGCGCAATAACCACGTACCGAGAAACGCGATCTCTGCGTTTCGCAACGGGAACGCTATGCCCAGGCGCCCTCGATACAGAGGCGCCGAGAATCTTCGCGAAGTTCACGATCAAATTGATTTATCTCTATTTACCTCCGGCATCCCGCTCCCGAGATTATATCATCGGCCGTTTCAATGCACTCCGCGCCTCTATAGCTTCACGCTCGCCACTCCGCGATTTATTATTTTCATACTATTCAGTTACGTTTCGTGCGATAATCGCTGGACAATGCAACGAGAATATTGTGGAATCCTTCCGATAAAATAGCTCTTATGCTTAATCGGTTTTCATAAACATTAATTGAACGGTAAGAAAAATAATGGTCATCATTTTTGTCACAATTAATCGTAATGCAAATTGTTGCATGAAAATGGGCAACATATTTTTCGTACCCAGTCGAATTCTTACATGAATTTGAGACTGCTTCATGTAAGAATTTCCTTTCAACCGGAAATGGTCAGAAATCATGAAAAAAAAAGAATTAATTACCGTTTTTGGTACCGATCGGGACTGGATCGGGCGGGAGGGAAGATCATGCGCTCTCCTGGCTGCTGACCGTCGATATGCACGGCACGGTAGGCAGTACGAGTGTTCGAAATAAAGTTGCAATTACCGGGAGTCGGGGAGCAGAGGAAAAGATCCTAATTTTGTGCGGTGTGGGATAAGTAGGGTACAGCGAAATAAATAGTCGAGGCCTTGGTAAATTGTCCGTAACGTTGCTCGCGGGTCCATTGCACAGCGTCCATTACACGCCCGGTGCCTTTGCCGTAACTCCCAAGCCGAGGAATCCTCCGAGATGGAACTCGAATTAGAAATTCAACTTGAACGTATATAGTAGCGCTGTAACACGACCGCCGCCGCCGCCACGCTCACGGCCTCAGACGAAATTACGTGCAGCAGCGAACTCGCATATTGTTTCCTCTTACAGACTCCCGACCAACGGGCAATAGTTTCCCGGAGTCATGTTTCAGCCACGAATGAGGAAAAACTTGGCGTCACGTTCGCCCTGAATTACTAAACGGTTCTACAGCATTAAATATACTCCGTGTCTTATTATAGTTTGAAGTTTAATCCCTCCTATCGCGCGAATAGTCCGCCCAGTTATTTCATTGTATGCAACAAAAAAATTTTTTTTACAAAAAAATCGAAGCGATTCTTCACATCGGCTGGTGATCAAGATTATCCTGAAATTGCATGATTGCTATAGTTGCTCGACAAATTTCACCATCATAGATCAAGCCATTCTTGAGTCACACAAGTGCGTTTTTGATTTTTTTTTACTGTATATATAAGAACGTAATCGATACTTAAAAAAGCAACCATTAAGTTGATGTAGACATATTTATCTTGCAATGACGAAATCAAGAGCACTTTAGTACGCTCGAGGGGATCAAAGGATTATCAACGAAACCGCGAGTACGCCACGGACGAGAAAGGCCCAAAAGCCCAACAGCCCGAAGCGGAAGGCCACGATCGATGCAGCGAGCTCCCATCCTTCCGGAGTCCGGTGGTTTCATATTCGCATCGTCTAGAATTATCTTTCCCGTCGCCCCGTGGTCCCGACTATGGCCACAAGCGCTATCCGAGAGAAGCGGGAATCATGCATGCAAACTGGACGTCCGTGACGTACAATAATAATTTTGATCATCTTTGAAGCAGCGAGGAATACGACCGATCGCGAGCAACCCTCGCCATTTCTCTGACCACACCGGCAATCGGCGCAAGTCCAGATAGACCAGAAAAAATGTAAATCTAAGGTAAAGCGTTGATTTCCAAACCAAACTATCAAGGCAAACTATCAGGGCCATTCATTTTTCACGAAACGCCCAAAGACCCAAAAGAATTTATGCATTTTTTTTACGAACCAGAACCAGAAGAAAAAATACAGGACATAAAATTTAGGTTTTCGAAGCTGACTTTGAATGTATTTTTCAATTTTTTTTTTAATATCTTATTACCCGATTTCTTGGACCATTCACGCTGCCCTGAGCCCTAAGATTTAATAAATTAAGAACAGCAGAACAACCTTAAGATTGAAACAAAAATTACGTTCACCTATTCTGGAAATTACACATTACTATAATCGCAAATTTTCCACGATGTGAAAAATGTTCGTAGGTTACAAAACGGCACATTTCGCATACATCTCCACCGCAACACGAAAACGCCCGTTCGTGTCTATAAAAAAAACCCTAATAGTCATAATAACGCCCGCGAATTCTCCTTACAACATTATAAAGCCGATACTTCCCAGCGAGGATTTTCAAACACAAAATTGCACGTTTGTTGTTTGTAATCTTCGGGTATCTAAAGTGCTGCCGAGGAGAGGATGAACTCTCGCTTTCTTGAACAAACTTTCAGCACCTTACGCGCGCACACGCACATCCGCCCGTACACAGTCATACGCTCGTGACGTAGGCGGGCATCTCGTTATGGGATCGTTAGTTCGCCGCTGCACGCGTCAAGAACGAAACGAAAGGGAAAGCAGAAGGTGCGAGAAGGGAGGTAGGGGACGGCGTGAGAGAAGAGGTTAGAGGAGGCTGCGAAGATCAGAGGTCGAAGGAGGTCCGCGCGAGGTCATGGAACATATTGCGAGCGGGAGCCGATTGGTCATCCGATCCGCGTCGCTCGAGGCGGCGCTCGGACACTTCGGTGCTCCTTCAGGTGGAACCGGAAATGTCTTTTTATGAGCCTGGCGAAATCTTATCCCCTGTCTTTGGCGTAGGAGAGGCGACCTTAGAGTCTTCGTCACGGATTTTGTTAGCTTCCTCTTGAACGGCCCTAATGGAAGTGGCACACTGGACCAACGTTGGCAAGGCGTCGGCCAGTATCGCGGTCCTCCACTAAGGGGATGCACGGAAGTGTACGCGGAAGAGGATGCATTCTCTTGAGCTGCTTCGATTTTTCGGGGATCGATCGAACCGCGTCCAAAGCCTCTCGCGTTACCGATAATCGGATTCCTCGTACCGTATTTTTATTTGGATTTTTTTTTGGACCGGAAATATGGTCCACTCCTATTAACACGTAAATTAATATTCACCGCCATATTCACCCCCTTAGACTACTGGGTTTGTAATTCATGCTATGGTGTCTGCGCCTCTTCCGGGACCAAAAAACTGGAATTCCGTGAATATTGCTACAATGCAATTATAGTCACAATTAATGCAAACGATTGCACGAAAATCGGCAAAACATTTGCCGGGTCCAGAACGAATTCTCACATGAATTTGAATGATGATGACCGCTTCATGTAAGAATCTGATCTCAATCGGCAATGGTCGGAATTCGTGGAAAAAAGGAATTAATTACAGATTTTCGTACCGATCGAGCCTGGATCAGGCGGAAGAGAAGCCCATATGCCATTCTGGCTGCGGTCCATCGATATGCACAGTACAGTAGACAGTTCGAGTGTTCGAAATAAAGTTGCAATTGCAGGGAGTCGAGGAGCAGAGAAAAAATGATAACTTCGTGCGGTGTGAGAAAAGTTATGTGGAACATAACAAATCGCTTGAGAAATGTTACCACAGAACGTGGCGCTATAATATCGATGGTCTAACGATATTATAGCGCTTATGTATGATCTTATGGCATTTAGTCGTTGATGTATATAAGAATGTTTTGTGGATAATCTCGTATGAATTCTTGAAAAATCTGACACTTTTCGACATAAGTGGAGCCCCAGTTTCACACTACCATTTATGTTAATTTTTTTATTAGACGAATGGCAATTTTTATTATATCTTTCGTTCACGTGTATTCGTGTCGCGAGAGTGGTCGGAAATGTGTGTCAAAGTCAACTTTCAGCGTATAATCATCGAGATCGTAACGAGACTCGTGACCTACTTGTTATACGGATGACAATTCCATATTTAATATTTCCAAGTTGATTGATTATTTTTTTCTATTTACATGACGGATTAACGTATCACGGGTCGTAATTCAGTACCTGTTTATATCGAGCACTCCGACCGTCAAATATACTCGTGGGTATTCTAATAACGATCGTGTCAATTATTTTCGTTTTTCAATTTGGATCTCGACAAACACATTTATATTAACATTAACTCGATGCATCACTCGGACGAGTCCCGATATATTTTCGATGTAGGCTGATTGATTGATCGCTCGGCAGCTAATTTCACACACCGAGGCGAGCGTCGATCCACCTGCAGCGATAATTCGGTGGCCGCTGGTATTATCAGCCCTGTCACTCATTCGAAATGATTCAAGCCCGTGCCTCAATTTACCGGTCGAATGAAAAAAAAAGTAAATCGGTTTACGGTATCCAAAAGCAAAAAAAAACAGTGATGGCGTAATTCCAATTTCGCAATCACTTATTTAAAAAAAACATCAAATTAATAAATTGACGATGTAAAAAATCTTTAGGCACTTCGACATTTAGGTCAGACAATAAAAAAAAAATTGCCAGGAGCATTCCAACTGTTTTGAGAAAGAAAAAAAATGCTACATAATTTCTGATAATTTTACTTTATTTATTTATTTATGTATTGGAAGCTCGGCCGTGGAAAAAATTTCTCAGTTACGAAAAATCATAAAACTAAATTGATTTTTCATCGATCTCGGTTCGGGTTGAGCGAAACGACACGGTCGAGAGCCCAATGGAAAAAGACCCGAGAGATCGGCGGCTGCGGTGAGTGGTCTCGAAACAATGTATAGGCAGGTTGATAAGCGCGAAAAGATCGAGTGCACCGCGAGCGATGCCGTTCGAACGGCAATACAAAAATATTGTTCGAATAAAACGATATCGAGGATACGTGCGATGCCCGTAGGTTTCCAAGTGGGGCTCGACCGCGGTCGCCGCGGGGCAAAGTTTCGAGGAACGTCGGTGAGAGACTAAACCCGGGCGAGCGGACTCGGTAAGTACCGATCGGACAATAATTTCACGCCGAGTTGCCGAGCACGATCGCGGCACGGTCCGTACACGTGCAGCCCCCCCGGGACCCTGGCTCCTCTTCAACGGGGAAATTATTGATTATTAAACTGGGTCCGTGCGGTACGTCGAACGCCCTGGTGCGGTTACACCGCCAGCCAACTCTCCTCCAGCTTCGCGAACCCCGGACATGTTACGCCAGTCCTCCACTCTTCCAGCCACTCCGATCGATACTATACGCACTTGCAATTGGAAAATATTAAATATCACCGAAAAAAAAAAACAAGATATAGTACAAAGTATAAAATAAAGAAAAGATATAAACATCCGATTACAAATAAAAATAAAGATTAAATGTAAATAAATTAAAATTCATATAAAAATAAATTGAATTAAAAGATTACAATGATAATAATGAAATAATATTGTGACGAATATGTAGTGGACAATTCGTTAAGGGACACGATATTTGAACTGGACGAGACCTTAAAAGCGAACAGACGTGTGAGATTACGTGATCGTGATAATTAATATTTATCAATATTAATAATATCCGCCCCAAAACCAAACACGTGTGTTATTAATATGCTCGGTCGTTATAATATTTTATCATTATTCTACATTATAAAATTACAGTTAATTTGATTAATTTGTTAATCTATAAGATTAATAATAATTTGATAATTAAAATGAATAATGGAATAAATTAACGAATTCACATTCTCGTTTGCGGAATGATTAAAATTCTGAATATTTTTTTAGGCCGAAAGGAATTGTGGGTTTGTTCTGGTAGGAGGAAAAATATCGAAAGCTCATTTCGGTGAGAAACCGACAAAATGTTAAATTTTACTGTACCCGCACGTTTACGAGGGGCGTACGAGAAGGTGGATTATTAATGGCGTCCTCGCCTCTCGCCTCCTGACCTTACGCAGTGTAAGAGCGCGCTCGTACAGCGCTTAATGCTCGCCACCGTGCGCGCGGCATAAATTAAGTCGGACGTTCGTGTAACCACCGCGCGTAACGACCGGGACACCCCAGCACCGTTCCACACAAGCTTTGCAGCGGCAGTTAGAGAGAAAGAGCGAGGGAAGAGACAGGACGAGACGAGGCTCGCATTGTCCGACGACCGCAGCGAGTGACGGGAATTATGCGAAACGCGCCAAGGATTAACCATGAACAGCATTTACACGGCAAGTCGAGACAGGTGAAAGAAAGCCTAGCAAGGATATGTTTAGGACATTAAAAAAAAACCATTTTATAAAACAATTTGATCGAGCTGATTGTCCGAAAATGTTTCCATCATCGGTTCCTTAATAACATTTATCAAAATTGAAACGTAAACGCTAGTACTTTCACACAGTAAAAAGAGATTCGCTTTTTTTCTTTTTTGTTTTGAAATTTGAAAGTACTTGTTTCAATCATAAAAACGTTGATTCTCTAGAATTCGACTGTTAAATCGTACATTATTTTCATGCCAATGAGCATTCACTTATTTAATAATAATAATAAGAATAATAATGTAGTAATATGAAAAGAAGATTCACTTCCGGCAAAAAGAGTTGTATTTTATTTTATTTTGTTATTTTCCCCATTCAATTTAAGATATCCTTAGCGCAGATAAATGAAAGTTTTAAATTTTTGTCGAAGGAATTGCTGTTAGTCCGAGACGCACATTAATTAAAAATGCCAAGCTCGACTGGGCACGAAGTCAGAACCACAGGAGTGGATGCCCTTCCGAAGGGAGATTGAGCGAGCAAAGAAGAAACTGTAAGAAAAACAAAAAGCAGAGAAAGTAGCTGCGGTGCGTAAATGCGCGTCTTATCGTCGAGGACGGATGGACGGCGGCAGGCCAACATTCGAGGCTAAAACTCACGTAGAGTCTAACATGCAGGGGAGTGTACTTGCGTATGCAAGTGCATAAATGGTTTTGCATTCACGGCGGCAAGAGTTCCACGAGACGTCGGGACGTTACTCTCGCGAGCCGCGGCGACGTTAAAGGCCTTTGGAGCTGTTGCCGTGCACGCATTCGCCGATCCTCTTTCGTGTCAAACACAACAATCGAAAGACGGGGAAAACAAAAGAGACTTCCTTTCAAATAAAACAAAATGTATTTCAATCCCCATTGGAAATATTTAAAGAATATTGCATAACTTTATTTTCATTTTATAATGGAAACACTTATAATAGTCATTTTTATTCGTCAACGCGACTAAAAATTTACGGTGATTAATAACAATTCATTGTATTGGCGAATAAAAATTCATTTACCTCACTCGCCTATTTTCCTCGTACCAAACTTTACTACACCTTGTAAAGTAAAGTTTGTTACGATAGTCGTGCGAAAAACTGTTTCTTAACGCGCGTGATTGCAACACTCGTCAGAAAAAGTTTTATCGCACTAGTATTTTAAATTACCATTTTCCCACGAATAAAAATGTATTTTTTTACGAATAAAAATCTATTGCGATAGTGGACAAAAATGAATGAAAGATTGTTCGTTTCTTTTTAAGTAACCCTGCAAAGTTATTCAAAGTTCCGATTCGGTAATTGTGATTGTTTTTTTTTTCGCCATACCGAAGCGACACTCTGTTTGTGTGTTCGGAGTTCGGATGAACAGTTTGAAAAGCTCACCGAGCTAGATTGATAATCTCGTCCGTCAGGCTTTCGATGTAACGGGTAGGGGGGGGGGGTATCGGACAATGCGCAAGTGTAGCGAGGAAAACTTGGACGTCAACAGCTCGTCGGAATGAAGAATGGGACGAGGGACCGATGAGGGAACGTTCGGATGATAGCGGGGAGCGGGATGCATCACGCAGCCGGGAAAACACACAAAAGCCAGACGTCATCGCTCTCTGTATCTATCCCATTCTGCCGAGGCTAGCGGGACCATTGTTTTACTTCCGTCCGAGTGCTCTCCCGAGCATCGACGAAACTTGGAAACACGCCCGGCATAAGAAAAGTCGATGTTTTGCCACGCGCTCCCCAATACGGTAAACACCGCGCGCCGTTGTTCACGCACGTTCTCACATTTTAGTCAATAAAACAAAAAAACTTCCATAAGAAATCTCTAAAAATGTTATTTTTTTTATTTATTTTTTAAAATCTTTTTTATGCGGTAAATATGAACTACTTGGCACGGCTCTCGCATGTTAAATTTTTTTTCGTGGTTAACAGTACATTCGCGACCCGAGAAACAAGTAGTTTGCTTTTGCCCGTTTCTGGACCTTGGTGACTTTTTCTCGGACACTCGATACGTAAATCGAGAGAAACCGAGGGCAGGCCGTATCGACCGCGGAATTTTTAACTCGTGTCTCGGAACTCGCGAGAGATATTCGATTACCACTCGGGGATACAATTGCAATGGTTTTGCTCCTGTCGCCGGTTGCAATCTCCTATCTGCGCCTCCGTTTCGCCCCCCCCCCCCCCTCGCCCGGTCCACCGTTCGGTCTCGATTCTCGCCGTCTTCAGTCTCATTTACATTCGCGTCATTCACATGGGTTTTCATTCTCGCGTGAAAACAGCTTCTCACGAAGCTCGTCCGAAGTCAAGAGATTCGTCGGGAGTCGCGGAGCGTGAAATTGGCGATTCGCGAGTTCGCGGAAACTGCGATGGCTCATCTCAATGCGCAGAGGGCCATCGAAAGGATGAACCTTTGAATCGTACGATCGAGACTTAAGGTGGGGCTAAAGATCAACATAACTTAAAAAAAAAATTGAAATTATTTTTCCCCGAAACGCTTTTATAAAATAAAAAAACTAATTGCGTGGCGCACTGCGTATTTGATTAACGCAGTGTGTCCCATAATTCGTTATTTTTTTCAGAATCATTTCGGAGAAAAATTGATTAATAATTGTAACTCTCGTAATAATTGTCTCTCTCGAATCCAGACGTGTTTTAGCCTTTCCTTAAGTATCGACAAGAATTTCGGTAGCGAGACGCGAATAAAATCGTCAAAAACACGTCAAAAATACATTAGCCGAAAAGTACCATTAACGATGAATAATGGAACAGCGAGCGGAAAGAATGAACAAAAAAAAACGTGTCGCGTAAGCGTCGACGTATCGTTGCAGCGCGAGCTTCGAATCGAGAGGGGCATATTAGCCGGGAAGGCCTGCCAGAAGGTCGAACGTACATGCACGGTGTACCAACGCTTAGAAACGTGACGAGTTAATAAAGCAGCGGGCGAATTGCCTTGATAATACGACTTTTCAAAAATACAACAATTCGCTTCAAACTAATAACAACATCCGACGGCAAAAGGTCAGACTCAATAATAATAAGAATAAGAATAATAACTATAATAAGACCAACAACAACAATAATGATAATAATAACAAGCAAAAATGAATGCCAGTAATATAACAAATGTATAATATGTATAATATAATAATGCTGGTGTAAAGAATGAGAGGTTTCGAGGAGGGACAAGTGCAGAGACCTTTCGCACTCGTTACATCTGCGAGTCGGCACAGTGTCTAACTAATGTCTCCATACACGTACGAGTAACAGCGGCAATAGGTAATAGAGCGGGTACATACTTCGTGTGCTCTCTTTGTTCTACTTTCGAGTGTATCAAGTTATTGTGTGTACCGTCCGCGAAGCATCGCGCCGGATGTACCAATGAAGCGCGCGCCAGCCGACGAGAGAGTCAACGAGCCACTTCCGGGGCCGTTCTCATACACCCTGCAGAATATTACATTGATAACAGAAATTGCTCTTCCAAGAACTAATGCGACAAGTACGAAAACTTGGCAATAAAACTTGACCTCGAGGAGCAAAAACAACTGCATGCCTAATACGACACGTTCGAGAACATACTTTTTACAAGTAATGTATCGAGGAAGACACGCTGTTTATATTCGTCAAGTTTAAATCACTTTAAAATATATATTTTTTAAAATTGTGGCTTTTTGATGAAATTTCTTTTGGGGTCGGAAATACTCCACTTTACACAATTCACGGTCGATTCAGCTACTTAATGATCGAAGGGTTAAGCCACTTCCGGTATGTCGTGGACAATGGCAAATCCATGGAACAGCAGCTGCCAGTAACTTTCCGGCAACGTGTCATTGATGTTAAATCAAGTGGCACAAGCAGCTCGAAAATATACCGTGAAATTACAGAGGACGAAGAATACGAAGAAGTGGAAATGAAAAATGTGTATTTACATAATAATAAAGTACATGGAATTGGACACTCACGCGAACATTATCGTGACTCAGAAGACATGCTACCGCGTGCGGACGCAATGTGGGATACCGATTCTTAAATCTCTCCGGAATACGCGGATGCAGATACTACACGCGTAGAGCGCACACCCAAAAACCCTTGGAAATGGTACTCGAATCTTTCGAGTCGGCGATCAACGTCATCACTCATCGATCCGATTATTCTAGGGACTGTATAGTACGTACCACAAGTGTGCGCCCACATGGCCGTGAACAGAATCCTTCATGCGGGGACGTTTCGTCACTAATCTGATAACCTTGCCAGAACACTATCAACAACATTGGACGGAGAAAAATGTTTTTTCTATTCTCTAACAAAAATGGAGAACGTTAATAATTTATTAAAATTATGCAAATGTTGACATAACTTCTGGATGTTAAAGATGAGCTACTACCTTTATAAACAAATATCGAAAAGGTATTTGCAAATTATCTTAACATTGAAAAAAAAAACGCCCACGGCGGTACGTTGCGTGAGGTAAGGGAGGCCTATAAAGCGAATTCGTCACTCGTAACTGCAGCAGGCTTTAATTTAATAGCCAATTTAATACTTGCCGACCGAGGAGGCAAGTGACGAGGACGCTTCATTCGGTTATACTGCGTATAACTTTGTATAACGTTATAAAAATGCAGTACAGTTATTCATATGATTTCATACTGAAGAAGAAAGTAATGAGAATAGTGTAGCTCGTAACTTGTTGTTCGTTACTTTGTAACTTGATACTTTGTAACTTCTTACTTTGTAACTTCTTACTTTGTAACTTCTTACTTTGTAACTTCTTACCTTGTAACTTCTTACCTTGTAACTTGTTACTTTGTAATTTGTTATTTCTCAACTTGTTGGAGTTTATTCAATATCCATCCGAATCCGAAACCTGCTGCAGATCTTTTCACATAAATTTTTAGTGAATACACGCAGGTACACCCAATACATTCTCTGTCACACTGCGTACTGCACTACCTAACATCATCGAAGCACCGTACCGAAAAAACTAGGGAATACGAAACAGGCACCGATACTCAAGCGTGATAAGTTTCAGGACCTCGCCCATAATCCTCCAGTTAAAAAAAACTATTGTTTTTGCGAGGATTCACCTGCTCCTCAAAGCTGACGCGAAATTCGTTCTGCAGTCCACGGCTTGCGGCGCCAATTTAAGACGAAGCTACACTGTACTTAGCGAACTAGGCATAGAGGAAGAATATAAAGCGGATTCGTCACGCTCGGGAAGCATGAAGAGATAAGATACGCGGTCCAAGAGAGCCCGATGTTAAGTCACTACGGGAACACAGTTCGTAAAGCGCGGGGTATTTGTCGATGATGATCCGATCGTTACCATCGGCATGCGTTGTTCCTTCGTCCCCCACCGACAGTAAAACCTCCGCGATACATTATCGAGGATAGCATAAACCTGCCCGGCTTCCCGAGACGATGCCTACCGAAGGGACGGGCTTGTATCCCGGTGTGCTCGTTCGCTTGCTGATTCACTCGCTCACTTCCTACAAGCGCAATGATCCATGTCGGCCGCTTGAGCTTCTTCTCCACCCGCTGTCGAACCATTCCGAACAGCATTTTTTTTTTTCATTCTTTTCTTTACATTTAACATCGCACTGCCCATCCCACAATAATTCAAAATGGCGCAAGAAGGAAGCTTGCGAAATACGTCGGCTTCGAAATTGAAGAGAAAATTACATTCCCGCGGCGGGACTCGAGAGGCCGATGTGCACGTGCTGCCATCTTCTTATATTTATTCGCAAAAGCAATACACCTTTTTTTTGGTCTCTCTCTCTCTCTCTCTCTCTCTCTCTCTCTCTCTCTCTCTCTCTCTCTAGAGTACCACGCCTCTTTAAAAGGGGCCACACACTTCGCATCTCGTTTACCGCATTCCGTTATTGCCGGGCCGTCAATGAGCGCGATGATGTTGAGCAGGTAAAATACGTGAACGGACTCTTCTCGAGACGCGGTCAAAGTATCGCAAATGAGCTCCACTTATTTATCCACTCATCATCGTTGCTCCGTTGCATTCATTTGGTCAAACGAGAAAGAGCAGAGGCGCAGGATGGACAAATCGACGGACTCCTAAAGACTCTGGACGAAAATTAATTAGGGTAAAAGTGGCGAATATGAGCCGACGGACTAACATGGATCAGTGCTTGTTATCACAAATGCGGATAAAAAAATCTGCAGTTTCAGCACACTGAAAAAAAAATTCGCTTGAGGGCTGCCGAAGAAAAAAATGTTTGTTTCAAGTCTACTATCAATTCTTACAATTCCATATGATATTGAAACAACGGCAGCAAGACTGTCAAGGTGACATGTTATCGTTTCAATCCGGTATGAAATTGCACGAATTCAGAGTAGAATTGAAACAACGTTTTTATGATGCCCACGCATGCGCATCAATAAAGATAATTCACTAATCATAATGTCTATGCAAACGACGCGTCTTAAAGTTTGCCGACTCCCTCCTGTCCATCGAAAGCCCGCACACCTCGAAACACCTTGTCGTGTACCAGAATCTCGGCATCCACGATGCTCGCTCCTTCCCTGGGCCCGTTTTCGTTCATCCTCGATGGTCCTCCGCGTCCCGCATGATACATTGACTCTCGTCGCCCAGGTAAACGATATTGATATTGCGGTAGCACGCGATCCGGATGCATAGGCAGAACTCTCAGCAGCCCCGAGTGGATGCAAGGCTGGAAGGGAACCTCCGCAGGATCTTCCCTCTAGCCGGTGATTCCACGAGGCCCTCGTGTCCCCGGTCACCGGTTCCTTCCTCTGGCATCAACGCTAGTGCAATTACACCGGGGGAAAGTTCTCGAATACACACGTTATGCATTACGTACACGCAGGTCCTCCTTATTCGCGCGAGCCAACCCCGCCGGCCGTTCGAGTCTCTCGCTCCAGCTTGATCTGGGGCATTAAACGTGTCTCGCATGCAGGCGCGTCCGCCTCGATCGTCGTCGTCTCCTCTTCGCCTACCACCCTGGCGCGGGTCCGAACAACCTCGTCGTTAAACCGGGATAGCCAAGTCGAAGATTTACAACGAGTCGACCTGGTCTGCTCCGTTGACGGCGATGGGCGCGCGCCGGACCAAATGGCGACGATGGAAATTCCAACCCTGAACGGATCCGCGATACGACGTGCTTGTGGATTCTTATATTGTTGAACGCCAGGCTATTGATGCGGTACATAGCGTACACCAACCTACCGCGCGCGATCAACGCTCAGGAATTTAGCGCGCTAATTAATATCCAAGCCTGAACGCTCCGTCAGCCTTTTGAGGCGGAAACCTGTTGAACGGTTTTTTTGCATCAGCGCGTGAACGGATTAAACTGTCCGGATTATTGGAAACGGCTATCGATAAATGTATCGAGCTGGTTTATGGAACATGTGGACAAGCAATTGGTAACACATCTGTTTTGATTTTGATAACTCATCGTTCGATTATTTTAGTTCTTTCACCACTGACTTAAATTTTGATTTTTGGTGTACTTCTCTTATATCGATTCCCTTCTTAGACATGATAAGTTAGTTCATTTTAGATAATTAAAAGCCAATTTGATTCGATGATCCGATTCGATGTTCGATGGAGTCGAAGTAGAAGACATTGGTACATTAAATAAACTTTTTTTGCCCACAAACGTCCATAATTATTTTGTTCTTAATGGTACAAAAACTACTCGTAAAATTAACACGGTAAGAATTGTGGACATCGTAAAACAGGTTACTACATCTTTTACCGTGTGATGTCCAACCAAAAGAATTATACACCGAATGTTAAGAAACGGAAGGCCGTACCATCCACTATGTTAAACAATGTGTGGCACGCCGTCCAGTTTTGTAGCGTTCGATACCACGCATAATTTATTTTAGTCCAAGGCTTAGAAACGTCTTAATAGAGATCCGCATTATCGGCGGCGCATTTTCATTCGAGCATGCGACGCTAATGCCGTGCTTCCTTGCGGGTGGAATAAATCGTGTGATAAAAGTCTTCGGGGCAAAGTAGAAGCGGTATTTACGAACATGATGTCGTAGGGCACCAGCGTTGTACGCATGCGGGAAGAATAATGCTCGCCTTGAAATTTTGTTAGCCGATATCTTCTCGGTAGAGACACAGGATCCTTTAATGGAGGGCAGGGACAAAGTCCGATGGTCCGTGGAAGGATCCCGGACGAGTGGTCGAGAGGCGCAAGAGGCTTGAAAATTTATTAAATGACCATGCCGAGATAATGCTCGCTATAGTTTAACCGATGTGTCTGCGATCATTCGGGAGTATGCATGGGGAGGGAAGGGCAGACCGCGAGTAAAGAGGCGAACGAGGACCTCGGCGAGCGGGGAAGAAAGGAGGCGAAAGGAAAAGGGAGAAAGAAAACCGAACGAAAAGGAGGCATTGAAACGACGTATACGCGTCATCCGATCGGGAGACTGGTATCAGGTGCAAACCAGTTTATAGTCGTTGCGCGGAGCGCACCCCAACGAAACCGCACGGAGAATCTGCAAATAGCGACACGCACGCACTCATTCACTCGCGGAGGCGCAGTGGGCAGAGTACCTGTTGCTGCTCTGGTCCAGAGAACACACTACGCTTGGCTGTGTCGGCGAACGAATACGCACACGTTAATCATTCCGGTTTATTAATTCGCTGCATCGTTTCTACAAGTTCTCTGCATTTTATTATAATTTCTTTTTTAAGAGCAATTCTTGTTAATCACTTACTTGAACGAATATTATTACGAATTAGTGTGGAGAGTTCTTATGTAATATTGTGGTATGGCACGAGTTACTAAACCTTTGAGGACCACCATGTCGCATCGTCGGATGGACAGTGTTACATGTTTTATGGTGAAGCCCTAAGAGACCTTGCAACATTGACCTTAAGGCGCGATATTGCATAGGGATGAATGGTGGGAAAAAAATGTGAAAAAAATCTCAAACGAACGCACCGATTCTCTGAGGATATTTTAGAAATTTGGTGATGTTTCATTGAGTCATTCGCCCAGAAAAAAAAATTATTTGACGGCCACCGTTTATTCGGTTTCAGTAAAATATTTACTTGATTTAAATAAATATTTATTTCATTTAAATAACTATTTATGTAATTTAAATAAATATTTTACTTAAACCAAATAAACGGTGGCCGTCAAATAAATTATTTTTCTGGGTGTTTAAATTATTTCACGCTTTATCGAGGAGGAGTACGTTGGCCATAGGGTTAAATGCTGGAAGCCTTAAAAGACTTGTAAGATATGAGGCGATTGCATAAATTGGATACCCAAAGTGACTTTCCGGTTATCATACATTGATAAAAAAAAAGAAAGAAAAACCCTCTTTCAGTGAGTCTTTGTGTTTATCACGAAATACTAATGAGCCCAATGGAGCAGATAGATCGATATCGCTACAAGCCGGTGTTTAATCGATTTCAGCATTAAATGCACCGTCATGCGAGCCGAGTTCTCGGCGCCGGAACATTATCATCGTGATATAATAATTCCTTCGTGTCGCAATTATTATCACGGACCCGAGTTTAATTAAACCGGATAACAGTCACAACACTATTAGCTCTTACAGATCGAGATTCGCGGTTCATGCACAATCGCGCAAACCCGGTTGTCGACTGCGACGCAATATTTTTTTTCAACCTAACGAGCGTTACGTGACACCAGAATTACTCGATACAGGTATTTGTTATCGTGATAGAATGTTGATAAAAATTGCAAAAAATTGTCCATGCATGCGCGACGCTATTACCGAGTTAATAGGCTACGATAGATCCGGATTTTCTATTGTTAAAAAGCGTTACGAATACACTCTTCCAGCGCACGTGGTATATCGTTAGTTCAATTCAATAGCGACCGTCACGATGAATCAAGTTTAATTGATATCCACGCTCGTTCTTGATTTACTCTGCCTTTCTCTCTAGGCCTTGTGTCCGTCATTCTGCGTCGTCCGGACGTTCATTGTTTGATTTTGCCACATGCCATCTCGACTCTTAACAACACGATACTGTTGGGCAACGTACTTTATTTACACGACACATTTTTTCAATTTTTTTTTCTATTTAATATTCTCTTAAGTCAGCAAGCTAGAGGGCATTGCTTCGCCTTCTAATTTATGCCGCAACTGATCGAAGTGTTTTTCTTTTCGACGGATTCGTATCTCTTGTCACTGCTTATGCAGGGCTCCAGTATGCGCGCGCAGAGCGATTTATTATGCGTATTAATGCCTGCTCTCGTTATTGAGTCGCTCTTGATAACCGTGAGCCAATTGGTACGGTTGTAAAGCGTCACATAAATCAATTGTGTGTACTGCGCGGTGCAATCGGGTCGAATCTATTAAGAGATCGATTGCTGACCGGTGGAGAGCTAACTTATCATTGTGATAATAATAATACTATGCACCAATGGCCTGAGCCCATGGACAGCGATAATGTATCTACGGTTTTTTCCCTCAAGTGTTTTAGATTTGGAAAAGCTGGAAATTATTTTTGCAATAATTTATTATTGAAAGAGGCAAGAGGATCAGTCAATTTTCGTGATTTTCTTTCTTAGGCGTTTAACGAGCAAATTTAGAATCGAGAATCGGACGATTATGAAAGATTTACATATCGAATTTAAGTTTATGGAAAAAAAAATTCAAATATCATAAAGCATGTCAATGTTATCATTTCATTTTACGCCAAAGCTTCGAAATAATCAGTTTTTTTTTTCAATTTTAATCGTTTTACCTGATCGCGATTATTATTCGTTACTGTAACTTTCCAAATGTTGTATTTTCATTGGCAACAAAAATTGCTCTAAGACTAATGTTCGAAAGTTTCGGGATACGCAGAAGTACCGAATCGTGTATCGATCAATGTATTTCATTATTATTCGAGACACGCCCCTCGCTGAGATATTCGATGATGCATTTGGCATGGGAAAAATTCACGTTCCACGAGTTTCCGGAAGCAACGAAGTCATTCGAGTATGAAATAGAAGTCGGCGTGGGCGGCATCGGTAAAACGGAGGATATCAAAGTGAACGAGAAATGGACGAGAAAATAAGGGGGTACACAAATTTCATTCCGTCGCATTCGGTCACGCTCGCGAATACAATGCTCCTTTGCGCGAGATTCTTGTCAGCAGGATTCTTCGATTTGCTCCCGGTACTCCAAAAAAACATGTCTTGCAATACTTATAAAAATCAAATTTTTGTTTTCATAAATAAAATGAACTTTGTGAAATTTTGAGGGGTGAAAAATTTTGTATCGTATCAACGTACTTCGATGATGAATCCCGGGAGGCATAGCGGGAAGAATAAAATTGAATTGTTCAGCTGTGGAACTTGTTCTGAGAAATGTTAAAATCAACGAATTCGCGTCACGTACGAAGACCACGGCGCGCGGCGCTCGCGTGCAAGATACACCTGCCGTTTGTTGCTCTTGCTACTGCCTTTTCTGATCGTTGTGCTTCTGGCGCTACTGGACGAGAAGATAGACTGGAAGAGCACTTGCTCAAATCCCCACACCGATACCGGGGCGAACGAACTTGCATCTCAAAACGTTAAAATTTTCCGTATTTACTCATTTACCTCACAGCAAAAAATATGTTTAACGTTCTGGTTTTTTGGGTTATTATATAGCGTATGGCGTAATATAGCGTATGGGAGTGGTTTCGGATTTTCGAAATCCACTTCTATATGCTACAAAAGTCGAAATTTCGAGAATATAGCGTATGGAAGTGATGGTACCCTTATCATTTTTTTTTACGAAAATGGATTAGTTGAATTTTTTTTTTCGAATATCTGTACAATATATCGGTTATAATTTATATCCAAAATAAAGTTTCAAATTCGAATTGACATATTCTAACCTTTCCTGGCATGTCAATGATAAGCCGATTATTTGCCAGGATCGAGAAATGTCGAGGTGACATTTTGGCTTTAAAAAAATGTTAGATCAATGATGTGGTTTTCCACGCCATCATATGCATTTTTCAAGACTCATACATAGTAAATTCCATAACTCTAAGTGAAATTCATTAAGTCTTTAAAAAAAAGAAAAAAAGCAGTTGATCACGGAAGTATAAATGCAGTCGAACATCACAAGTTATGTTGAAGAAATTGAATATTTCCACAGGAGCATAAAAAATAAAAACTGTTTCTGGTAGGAGACCGCTCATGATATACGAGATCGCGGTGTCGAAACGAGTTTGCTTTCCTCTCATCCGTCTTAATCCTCATCCGTTAAAGCCTCAGCATCGGGGGGTAAAAAAAAAGAAACCGGTGCTCGTTTCATATAATCTTCCGTTCTGGAGACTAAAAAGGAAATTAATCTCGTGTAGAGGGGAATTAGACGAGCGAAAAGCGTGTCTCTTCCGTCGTGTCGCATTAGGCTCAAGTGTAACGCAACGCCGGGCTGCTATCCGAAGATAAGTAGCACGAGAAAACCGAGAGGTATAAAAAAGAAATCCAAGAAACGGAATTCCATCAACGAAAATTGACATCGAACTCCTAACTTCAAGGCGACTCGTCCAAAATACCACAGACTCGTATCCAGCGGATGCTCGTGAAAAAAAACCCCCCACAAAAAAAATATACAAGACGCATCATTTGCGCGTGCGTCGGTCGGCGCATGCGCGAACGACAAGTAGCGCCAGGGTCGTTAGAGAAACGAGAGGAAAAGCGATCGACGTGGGTTAAGTAGGGATTCCCGCTGCGCGCTGCCTTCGCATAAGTTCAACAACAATAAGAGAAAATTGCAAGTACTTCTTGATGGTGTAAAAATATGAAAAAAATCATGTAAATCTGAAAAAATAAACGAATCATTTTCATAAAAAAAAAGTTTTGTTGCCAGGTAATTTGTTTATCAATTAATTTTTTGATGAATTTGTTAATCACATTTTGCAATTATTATTATGCAAAATTAATCTTCCCAGTACCTTTAGTATACCTGATTTTTTTCAGATTTTTACACCATCAAGAAGTACTTGCAATTTT